>VZRF01012567.1:20108-53724 GCA_013396875.1 Vireo altiloquus
GGCCACACCGGCCCCGAGTGCCCCCGCAGAGCCGTGCCCGCACCCCGCTGCCTCCCGCACCTGCTGCCCCCCCGCCCGCCCCGCAAACCCGGGTCCAGCCCCCGCAGCCCCCGGCCCTGCCTCTCCCTGGGCACCGAACCCCACCCCGCCCCGCAGCCCCCCCAGCCCCACACCCGTGGGTCCCCCAAAAGCAGGGCGCGGGCTGAGCCCCTCGGGGCTGCCGGGGGAGCCGCGGTTTTGGGCCGCGATTCATTTTTTCGCAGCTTTTCAATGGGGGGTGAATGACTCATGGAATCCTTTCTCCGTTTCTTTCAATGTTTTTTTGGGTCTCTTTGTTCCTGTTTTGCTGATTAAATGATGGGAATAAGGAAAGGCTCGGCGTGATGGAGGCGGCTCCTGCGCCGCGGCACATCGGTTGTAGGAGTCTCAGGCATTTTTCCTGGCCGTGCTAGAGGACACAATGAGATTTATTTTAAATATGTCTCATGCAAGGTGCTTATTTGCCCAGCGTGTGTACGCTGCACAGCTCACTCCCGGCGTGCTCCAGAAAGCCCTACCATCTTCCTCTGCCATGATTAATAGGATTTTTAAAGCCATCCCCGTTCTCAGAGGGGGAAAACCTTCAGGTACAAAGGGCAGAGCCGAGCTGATGCTCCTTCTTGTACCGAGCACAAAGAAATCGAGCCCAAAAGGTTGGACTTGGCTTTGTGGGAGTGAGCTGGGGGATGCCGATGTGAGCTTTGCTGGTAGAGGGACAGCCGTGCAGCTGCCCCCATCCCTGGGAGCTCCAGCGAGGGGGAAACTGAGGCAGCATTTAGAACCTCCAGGAGGGCTGATTCACCTGGCCGAGAGGGCAGAGACACCCACGGTGGATGACCCCTTCTCCACCACCCCCAGCACCCGTGGCGGGGAGGGCCCCGCGGCCGGTGGCCCGGTGTCACGAGCTCTTTGCTCCTTCCTCAGGGTGCTGCTGCCCGCAGGGACGTCCTGCCCGCCCTCCTGCCCGTGGCCTGGGCCATGTCGTCCTCCGACGAGGAGACCCTCAGCGAGCGCTCGTGCCGGAGCGAGAGGTCGTGCCGGAGCGAGCGCTCCTACCGCAGCGAGCGCTCGGGCAGCCTCTCCCCTTGCCCCCCCGGGGACACCTTGCCCTGGAATTTACCCCTCCATGAGCAGAGGAAGAGGAAGAGCCAGGATTCGGTGCTGGACCCGGCCGAGAGGGCTGTCGTCAGGGTCGCAGGTAAGGCAGCGCCTTGTTGGTCCCCCCCATGGGGATTCCCTGTGCTCCCCGTGGTGGCTGAGATGCTCTTGGGGTCATCCCTGTACCCCACTGCTCCTCAGGGGGCTTGGGGATGGACGGGGAGAGGAGGGGAGGGATGGATGTGGCTTTGGTGGCCAAGGACCAGGGTGGTGGTTTGTGTCTGCCGTGGCTTTGTCCTCTCCAGGCTCCCCCCGAACGGTTCATCCCCTCGGCGCTGGGGTTAAGGGATGACTGGGTACCTCCAGCTCGCGGGTTGGGTGCCATTAAAACACTTAATTAAGGACTGAATGGCTCTCCGGTGCAACAATGCCCTTGGCTGAACTCCGGGGAGGAATTTGCCCGGGGAGGTTTGGGATTCCCCAGCCGGTTGATGGAGCTGGGGCTGCTCTTTTGTGGTGCCCACCACAGCTCCGTGTGTCCCTTTGCCTGCTCTGCTGCTGACCCAGCCACCGCTCAGGGGAAGGAACAGGGATGGGAAGCAGAAACAAAGACAGGGATGAACCCACCTTGGCCGATGGCTCCTTCTCCAGGCTCAGAGGGGTGGCAGGGACCCTGCTCCGGGATGGACAGGGAGCGAGGATGGGGGAATTAGCTCGGGGCCGTGGCTCCAGGCACCCGAGCCAGGATTTGGTTCTTCACTGGGGCCAAACGGCCATCAAGGGCTTTGATCTGTGTCTGCCAGGGTCTGTCCACGTCTCCCGGCGCTCCGGGTGCCTTTGATCTGCCCCTGCTGGAGCAAACGGGGATTTGGGGATTCCGGGCTGTGCTGAGGGACCCCTGCTGAGCCCTGGCCAGTCTGTCCCTGGCTGTTGCTCCAAGAGAAACCCAGGGCTGGGCTTTAATCTCGCTGCTGGGGGTGGGCACAAGGGTGACTGAGGTGTCCACTCTGCCCGGCCCCCAGTCGATAACCAAAGCAGCCCCAGTGCTGTGGGGACACAGACTGGGAGCACTGGGGAGCAGGGACAGCACCTGGCACAGGGGCAGGTGCCACCAGGTCAGGGGTGGCCGTGGGTGCTGCTCCTTCCCTCCTGCCCTCCCTGCCTGCCCCATGGCACGGGGCTGCGTGTGGATCCGGCCGTGCTGCTGTGCCAGCCTGGGAATCTTGGGGCTGGAAGAACCAGTTGATTCAAATGATGGTTCTTGAGAACTCACTGTCTGGGGCTGGGATAGGGAAATGTGCAGGGCGCGGCTGGCCCTGCCCCAAATCCCAAATCCCTGGGGCTGGCAGATGGAGAGGGACCGGGATCCTGCCATATCCACTGCTTCTCTCTGCCCCCAAATCCCCATCCTCCCACACCCCAGGGATGGATCCTGCCAAGGCCCAGCCATTCCCCAGCTCCATTCCTGCCCGGGATATGCCGAGTGCTTGTCGTCGCTCGGGCTGGATCCAGCCCCTGATGAAAGGCAGGGGGATGTCACAAAATTCAGTCTCCTGCAGATTCCCCATTAAAAATAACTCGGGAGGTGCAGTGAGACACTGCTGAGCTGGGAAAAAAAAAAAAAAAAAGATAGTTTCGGAGACAGTTTTGTGTCACCAAGTTTGAAAATGAGCTGAAATATTGATTCAGATCCTTGCATTATTCAGTGGGAATGTCTGCAGGGCGCTGCCTCCCCGGTGCCTCTTCCCAGGATCAGGCTTGGGACCAGGGATGGTGGCCTGGGGAATGTGCCCTGGGGCACCTCTCAGTGTGCCCGAGGAGGGGGATGAGGCTTGGCTTTTTGGGATCCCCAGGAAGGGAAGGGGCACCAGGGCCTGGGGATGGAGCTCAGCATCGTTTGGGGCTGGGGTCTTGCAGAGGTGACACAGAATGAGTGGCACCTCAGTGGGTTTGGGGGGGCACAGGGATCTGGGGGGACTCTTGCTCCTCGCTATCCGTGGGGTCCAGCAGTCTCTGCATCCCTTCTGACCATCAGAGCCAAGGAAAGGAGGGCACAGCCGTGCCCAGGGAGGGCCTTGTTGGGGACTGGGACAGGCTGGCCCAGGTCCCCGGGCAGCTCTGGAGCCGTTCCCTGCTTTTCTCACATCTCCTTGGAAAGCAGCAGTGGGAGGGGAGGAGGGAGCAGGACGTGGAGGGTCAGAGTCTGACCCTTGGCCCTGCCTTGCTCCGTCTCGCTCCAGGCGCTTGGCAGAGGGTGAGGGTGGGTGGAGGGTGCCACTTTTGGGGGAAAAAAAGGACTCTTTCATGCTAAATCTGATTGCATTTGGTGCTGCCAGGGCTGTGCCGGGGCAGGAGGGGTTGGGGGACTCCGCGGTGCCAGGGGTGAGCGGACAGGGGTGATGGACGAGGCGTCACGGGGGCTTTCCAAGGGCTCTTTGAAAAGGTTCCTGGGAGTCCTTTGTCACCCGGGCGCGTCACCCGCGCCGCTGGCAGAGCCAGCGCTGGCTGCGGGAGGGAGCTGCGCTTCATCCTCGGGGACACGGGAACAAACCCCCTTGTTCTCCGCTGCCTTGGGAGCAGCAGAGCCGCCGGCTCGCGGGGCCGGGGCAGGCTCCGAGCAGCATTCCCGCTGCCCGAGGAGGAATCGCGGCGTGCCAGCTGGCCGGCACAGATTTCCCTTTGCCTGGGAACGCGTTTTTGGGTCATGAGGGATGTGGCGAGCGCGGGCACCTCCGCAGGGCTCCGTGCGGGGCGGCTCCGCGGGTACAGCCGGGGGGGCTGTGCCCCTGTGCCCGTTCCCAGGGCATCCTCTGGCCGTTCCCGGGCGATTCTGTGGCCATTCCCAGTGGGATGCTCTGCTGAGGATGCCTGCCCAGCCCTGGCACCGCTGGGCACAAAGGCCCTGCCACGAGGTCGCCGCGATCGAAACAATCCCTCCTCCCCGTGGAGGCTGTGCTGGGGATGCAGCCGGGCACCGGCGCTCTGTGCCGCGTTAATTACTTTTCGTAATTAAGGCGCCACGCGGAAAGGGAGATGCCTCCAAAGCCGGGATGGGGGAGATGATTTGTGCAACCCCACCCCAGGCCGGGGGATGCAGCAGGAGGTGGGGGATGCAGCAGGAGGAGAAGGAGGAAGATGGACGCCTTTGGTCCCTCTTCATTCCGTTGGGATTGGGGTGCAGCCTCCTCCACCCCGTAGGGGCTCGGGGGTCCCTGGGTGACAGTGGGGACACGCAGGGTGTCTGCCTGAGTGGGATGGGGCTTTTCTCGTTGCCATGGTTACCCAGCTGGGCCCTCCAGTTGCCATGGGAACGGCGCATCGGGGTGAAAAAAGCAACATCTTGAGATGGCCAAAAAAGGGCTGGGATTTGCCCCAGTGCTGGGGCGGGGGGTGGGTCTGGGTCCAGGGGGGTCATGGCAAGGGGGTGTCTTGTGGGGTCAGCGAGGGGTGGGTGGGTGTTGGGGGGACTGGGGTGTCCCCTGGCCTGGGGACAGCTACCTCCGGGCCCCTCTGAGGGCCATTTCCTCGGGAGATTTTGCTTAGTCAGCTCTGCTGGGATTTAGCGGGGTTCAGCGGGGTTTCTGTGGATATGGGGGTGCCAGGCAGGCTTTGCCCTGAACCCCCATTTCTCTGTGGGGTTTGGCTCTGCCCCACTCTTCCCCTTGGTGGGGTCTTTCCGTCCCCTCCGAAGTCCCCCAGGGATCTCCAGGCAGTGCCAGGGGGTCTGGCTGTCCCTGGTCACAGCTTCCAGCCACGATCCCAGCCCGGGGGATCCCCACAGGCCTGGCAGCACCCCCAGTTTCTCCCATGCTGGAAGGAGGGTGGGGAGCAGCAGGACCCCCGTCCTGGAGGCAGCTGAGGTGATGCACTGGGTGCACTGGGATCTACTGGGATGTAGTGGGATGAACTGGGGGCACGAATTGCCACTGGGAGGTCACAGCATCACACTGTGATGGCACTGCCGGGCAGTGTCATTCCCCCCCCTCCCAAGGTGTCACCCATGGTGTCAGTCCTGCTGTCGCCCCTCTGTGTCACCCCCTGGTGTCACTGTTTGTGTCAGCCACCCTCCTGGTGTTGTTCACGATGTCACTCCCAGTGCCACCCCCCTGGTGTCACACACAGTGTCACCCCCTGGTGTTGCTCCCAGTATGACACCCATTGTGGCCCCTGGTGTCACTCCCGTTGTCCCCATTGTGTCACTCCCGGTGTCACCCCCATTGTCCCCCCTGTGTCACCCCCTGTGTCACCCCTGTGTCAGTCCCAGTGTCACTCTCTGTGTCACCCCTTTGTCACCCCTGGTGTCACCCCTGTGTCAGTCCCAGTGTCCCCTCGGTGTCCCCCCTTTGTCACCCCCGGTGTCACCCCTGTGTCACTCCCAGTGTCACTCCCTGTGTCACCCCTTTGTCACCCCCTGTGTCACCCCTGTGTCAGTCCCAGTGTCACTCTCTGTGTCACCCCTTTGTCACCCCTGGTGTCACCCCTGTGTCAGTCCCAGTGTCACCTCGGTGTCACCCCTTTGTCACCCCCGGTGTCACCCCTGTGTCACTCCCAGTGTCACTCCCTGTGTCACCCCTTTGTCACCCCCGGTGTCACCCCTGTGTCAGTCCCAGTGTCACCTCGGTGTCACCCCTTTGTCACCCCCGGCGTCACCCCTGTGTCAGTCCCAGTGTCACTCCCTGTGTCACCCCTTTGTCACCCGCGTTGTCCCTCCCGGTGCTGCCCCGAGCGGCCGCCAGGGGTCGCGGCGGAGCCGAGGCGCGCGCCATGGGGTGGGGCCTGTTCTTGGGGTGTGGCCTCAACAGGGGTGGAGCAAACACGACCAGATGGGCGGGGCCGAAGGATGGGCGTGACCA
This sequence comes from Vireo altiloquus, assembly GCA_013396875.1. Lineage (NCBI taxonomy): Eukaryota > Metazoa > Chordata > Aves > Passeriformes > Vireonidae > Vireo > Vireo altiloquus. The sequence goes on from VZRF01012567.1 coordinate 26,099, forward strand.
TGGGCGCATCCACTGGAGTAGGCGGGCGCTGTGCCGGGATGGGCGTGTCCAGGGGCGTGTCCCCGTAATGGGCGTGTCCCCATCCATGGGCGGATCCCGCGCGCCATGCGTGGGTCTGGGGCGCGACCATATCGGTGGGCGTGTCCCAAGACAATGGGCGTGTCCCGATGGGCGTGTCCCAGGGGGGCGTGTCCCGTGTCCGCGGGCGGGTCCCGGTGGCGGTGGGAGGTTCCCGGTTGCCGTGGGCGGGTCCCGGTGGCGATGGGCGGCTCCCCGGGGCGGTGGGCGGGTCCCGGTGGGCGGGTCCCGGTGGCGGTGGGAGGGTCCCGGGGCGGGCCGGTCCCGGGCGCGGCGCGGCGGAAGCAGCCCCGGCACAGACGGGCCCTGGTCGCGCCGCCGGCAGCTGCGCCCAGCCCGGGCACAAAGGCCGCCATGGCCGGGTACGTGCCGGGGCTGCTCCCGGCCAACCTCAGCCAGGAGAAGGAGTTCGTGCAGGCCTACGAGGACGTGCTGGAGCGCTACAAAGGTACCGCGCCCGCCGGGGCCCGCGGCCGGGCCTGGAGCGCGCCGGGGCCGCCCCGCGGGGCTGAGCCGGAGCCTTCCCGGAGCTTTCCCGGAAGCTTCCCGGTGCCTTTCGGTGTTTTCTCGGTGCCCACGGCCGGAGCGCTGCAGGCGGCCCCGGGCGCTGCGGGGTGGGATGCTCGGGGGCAGCATCCTCGGTGTCCCCGCGTGGGGTGCCCCGGTCCGCGTGTCCCCAGCGTGGGGACGGCGTCTGAGCGTCCCAGCCGTCCCCCTGCGTGGGGTTCCTGCGGGGGCTCTCCGGGGGCTCAGCGTCCCTGCGTGGGGTTCCCGGGTGCGGCGTGTCCTGCGTGGGCTGCCCGTGGGTTCCGCGTCCCCCGCGCGGGGTGTCCGAGCGATGAGCGGCACTGCTGTCCACCCAGCGTGGGGCGTCCGCGGCTCCTGCTGGGCTGCTGGGCAGCTCTGCGTGAGGTTCCCACGTCCCTCGTGTGGCTTTCCTAGAGTTTTGGGGTCCCCGTGTCCCTTCCGTAGGGTGCCCAGCATCCCACCCGGGCTGCTCGGAGCAGCGCCAAGGCATCCATCAGCGCCGTGCCCTCCCCCGCGGTGCCACCAAGGGCTGTGGGCACCCCGTGCGTGTCCCCGGAGCCCCCCACGCCGCCGGGGTCGCTCCCTGAGCCGCAGCCGGGCAGGGATGAGGGGCCAAGGTGCTGCCGAGGCTGGTGCCGGTACCGGCAGTGAGTGTGCAGTTTTGATGTCAGCAGCTCGTCCCCGGCAGCTGTGTGCGTTCCCATTCTTTTGCTTATTATTATTATATATATATTTCTTTTTTTCTCTCCTCCTCCCTGCTGCAGCGCTAGGCTTGTCCTGGAGCCCAGATTCCAGCCCCACAGAGCTCCCAGTGCTCTGTTTTGTAAGTTTAGCAGCCAAGTCTCTTTAAAATGCGGATGGCTGGGCCGAGCGGAGCCAGAAGCTCCAGCGCCCGTTTCCTTTTCCTTTCTGCCTGCGGAGAAAGGGGAATAATGGATTCCCTGACTCCCTGATCCAGAGGGTGCCACTCAAGCATCCCAGAGGTGGGAGAGACGCGCAGCCTCCGCGGGGAGGAGGGAATAAAACCTCGTCGGGTGCCTTGGAAAGGCGCTGGGAAACGTGACTTGGGCTCGTCCAAGTGCTCGACAAACTTTTTTATTGATAAAAAGCTGCTTTGATGTAGCTGGGTTCAGCGTGGAGACGCGGGTGCCAGCACTGGCACCGCTGTTTGCTTCGGGTTTTTTGCTTCGTTCCAAAAAAGAAATGGGAATTCCAGGGCCTGGAATGCACTTGGTCCAGTTGGAGCACCCCTGGCACCTGGGCTCCCCTTGCCTGCTCCATGCTCTGAGTGTTGATGCCTTCCCTGAGCAGTTGGGTCCTTCTGGGAAGGAGTTTTTCCAGGGAATACCTGATTTTTGCCCTGGGATGTGGCAGAAAGGTGGTGGCAACTTGGAAATGCCCTGCTGGGTGTTGTTGGAGCTTGTTTGTGTAGGGGAAATGGGTGTTTATGCTCCATGAAAGCTTCCCTTTGCTTTTGACCACTTCCCAGCTCCCCACCCCTCCCGGGACATCCCACCAGTGCTGCAAGGGCCGAGTGGGAGCCCCAGTTTGGGTTGTTTGGCTCTGAGTTGGTGGCAGTGCTGTCTCTTCCCTGTTATCCCCCGCTGTAGCTCCCATAAACCGCTTGGTTTTTCCTGTCCAGAACAAGTTTTCCACTGGCTCATCCCCTCCCCCTCTTAATCCTGCAAAAACGGAGAGTTTTCACTGAAATGTGACTGCTGAGGGCCCAGTGGGGATGAGACCTGTGGCGTTGGTGTCCAGCTTGTGGTGACCACCCCAGACCTGCCACCTCCAGGACCTGGCACTGCCAGCACTGGCTGCAAGGAGGGCAAGGAGGACACTTGGCACTGCCAGAGCTGGAATTGCAAAGGCATTTCTTTTAGACAGCACTGCTAAATCCCCTAAAAAAATCCCAATTTGAGCAGCGAGGCCTCTGCTGCTGAGCGAGCTGGGACAGCTCCGGAGACGAGGAGAGCGGCGCGGGAAGGGTCCGAGTCCTGATTTTCCCTGGTGAGCAGGAGCGATCCAGCTGGCAGATCCCCGTGATTCTTTTCTTTCTAAGAACACCCACCCTCGGCAGCAGGGTGCCGGGGAGCTGTGCCGCAGCGCTGCGGCTCCGGGGGCTCGCCGGGATGCTCCCGATCCCGGGGGAGGACGTTTGCGGCAGCGCTGCGGGGGCACCCACCTGCTGTGCTGGGTGGCTTGAACCGGGGGATGGGACTAAAAGTAGGGATTTTGGGGAGGTGGTGGCTCCGGTGCTGCCTCAGCGCTTTCTCGGCTCTCACTTCATTCAACCCCCGGGCGTCCTCGGGGTTGTCCTGTTTGGGAAGAGCCCTGCACCTGCAGTGGGAGCTTCGCCAGTGCTGCAACCTTCACCAGTCTGGCCCAGTTGAAAGCCAGTGGGCCAGTTCCCCACGGAGAGCCAGCCACGGGGAGGTTTCCAGCCCCTCTGGCCTCGTGCCTGGATCGCGGTGCCGCCGCACGTGCCAGGACCTGCTGCCGCGGATCCCGGCGGGAATGACGGCGTCGGCGCGGGTGTGTGATGGCACAACTTCCTTGGACACCCTCTCTTTTGGGATCTGAGCCTGACTCTGTCACCCTGAGGCCGCTCTCCATCCCCACGGCAAACTCCTGGCGTGTTTTGGGGGGTGCTGACCCCCTCGCTGCTCCCTTGGAAAACCAGGAGCAGCCCGTGGGAAGCAGTGGCCCTGCTCTGAGCAGCCCTGGGGGTGTCCGGCAGCGCAAGGGTGCTGGCAGCTCCGCCAAGCTCAGAGCACAGGTCATGCTCCCCCTGCTCACAGCGCTGTAAACATTAACTAATCAATCCTGGTGAAATCCTTTGTTTTTCATAATTAACTGGGGGTTTTTTGGGGATTCCGGGGTAGAAAACCTGGAGCTGTGGCATCCGGGAAGGTTTTGTCCGCTCCCAGCTCTGTCTCTGCCTGCTCCGTGGTGCCTGGCACGTGGCTTGGCTTGTTTGGACTGGGACAGCACAAGGTGGTTTGTCACCTTGTTTGAGTGACCTGGCTCCAGTTAGGGAGGGAACAACCTGCCAGGGACTGGAGGAGACCCTGGGGCAGGCAGGAGAGGTAGGGGATCCTTGTATAAATCAACCAGGGTTCATTCCCAGTTGGGACTGGAATTCTGGAATTGGTACATGGCATTCCTTGGCTTGCCTTTCTCCGAGGAATCTCCTCTTTTCCACTTGTGATTGATGTGCCACAATAAATGCCACTGGAGGTGTCTGGAGACTCAGAGGTGCCTTGTTCCTTGAGCCGAGCAGCTCTCCCAAGCGTGCAGCCGCCTCCTGATGCAAGGGATTGCTGGGAGATCCATCCCACAGGGATAAACATCGCTCCTGGGTGGTGCCGAGTGGGCTGCACGAAGCCTCTGTGGCCTGTGAGAGCTCTGCTGGGGCTGCCGGCGTGATGGTGACTCCTCACTGGGGGAGAGGAAGCTCTTCTTCCCCTTCATCCCTCAGGAGGAGGGTTGGCCAAGTTCCACTCTTGGAGTGGAGAGTCCTGGCTTGAGCAAGCGTGGGGGAAGCTGGGCTGGGAGCCATGGGATTTTCCATCACTGGGTGAATGACACTGATTTTTTTGGGGGGATACATGAGGGAGTCATTGGTTTCTCATGGTCATGAGGGGAGGACCAGAGGCAAAGCGGGGCTGCAGGAGGTGGCAGGAGCCCTGGGTGTGTGAGCTGGAGCCCCAGCGCTCGGTGCAAGGAGCTTTTTGTGCTCATTTTGGCCAGCAGGGAAATGGGGCTGGCGGCGGTGCAGGTGACAGGATCCTCCCCACCCGACCCAGCCTCTCTCTTTGCTTCCTTGGCCCTGGAGTCATCCCCATCCCAAGGCTCAGCAGTGCCTCCCGGGCTGGGATTGCCTGGAAGGGTAATAGAGAGAGAGGTGCCTCCCCTCATCCCGCTGGCATCCCCGCAGTCAGCACACGGCGTTGTCCTGGTGCCCTGCTGATGAACCAGAACCCTGCCTGAGCCCTGCTCCCACAGCTCCTGGGGCTGCTTCTCCTCCTCTCCCTGTGCTTCTGGTGCGGAGAGAAAATCCCCTGGGAGGGCAGGGGGTGGGTGCAGGGTGGCTGTGGCTGCTGTACCTTGGTGGCACCGTCACCGGGACGTGACCCGCGGGTGTTGCTGGAAGGCTTTGATCTCCTCTCGGAGCCTTTGGAAAGGGCTGGGGCTGTTCTCTCCCTGCTCTCCTCAGCGCTGCCTTCCCGTGGAGCCTTTTCCTTCTCGGCTCATGCTCCGGGGCGAGACCGGAGTCTTTGACCTCCGTCTGCTGGGTTCCAGCCAACCTCCTTTCCAGGCTTGTCTCGCTTGTGTCAGCTAAGTTTAGACTGCTCTGGACATACTGTGGCTGATGCCAGTGGCAAGGAACCTCCCAGAGGGAAGTAAAACAAGAGGTTTTATTTAAATTTAAAGTGTCTTAACACCATTGTTTGAATACCCGGGTGATAAGTGCCTTTTTTTATGGATCTGGAATGGATAAATCGGGGCTATGGGAGCAACAGGGCGCTGCGGGTTCCTGTTCCTCCTGCCTCGGCGCAGGGAGAGGCTGTGCTGGAGCTCGGGGTGGGCGTGAAGGAGCTGGTCCATACTGGGATCTCTGGATACAGCTCCATGCTCTGGTGCAGAGGGGCTGTGAGCCCTTCCTGGGCCATGGGCTCAGCCCGGCTGGTTCCTGCACGGGGCAGTGTTTCGCTGCTGGCTGGAGCAGGAGGGCTGGGATGGGCGTGGGGCAGTGGGAAGATGCATGGAGCAGCTGGGAAGCAGCGCAGGGAAGCCCTGGAAGGGACCCCCAGCTCCAGTAATCCAGCCCTTCCCAACACCCTCCGTGGCTCAGCCGTGCCCATACCGTGGGAGCTCCGTGCTGTGGCTGGATCTTAGCAACTCCAGCTGAGTTTTTCCAGGCAGGTGAGGCAATCCCTGCCCTGGGGAGAGGAGAGGCGGCTCAGGGGTGCTGGCACAGCTGGGATGGGGCCAGCAGCGGGGACGCAGCAGGAGCCCTGACTGCTGGGGCTGGTCACCTGCGCTGTGCCCCCCGGCGCTGAACCCTCCCAGCTCCATGGGCAGGACCAGCAAACCTGCTCCTCTCCGCACCCCGGATTGCTCACACCTTTCCCATCCCATCCCATCAGAGGCCGCGGGTGGGGTGGGAACCAGCAGAGCCGGTGCTGGGAGGTGGTGGGGGCAGCCAGGGGTGGAGGCAGGGAGCTGATCTCCCCAGCACACCCTTCATCCCTGCTGGATGCTGTCCCTGACATCTCCCTTTCCTTCCAGACGCTCTTTCTCCCCGGAAATCTGAGATTTAAACTCTCAGATTTAACCTCTGGGAGGGGGGTCTGGGCCCGCTGCCGGGTCTGGGGGTGTTCAAACAGCCTCCAGCTTGGAGAGGGAAACCGCCAAGGAAATTCCCTGCATGGAGGATGCTTATGTTAATAAGCTGGGAAGTTTCTCTTCCAAGCTCACGTTGTGGGGGTTTTGCGTGTCTGGATGGATCTCACCCGGCTGGGGGGGCTGGGGAGGGGGATCCACCAGTACCAGCTTCCCACGGGGATGTGTGGTGGAGCAGGAGGCCGAGGGATCAGATTTGGGCCATGGGCACAGCAAAACGAGTGCCAGGATGTGATCTGAGATGTGCGTCCTGCTTGCGGGTCAGATAAGCCCAGAGATTCCTGGAAGAGGAGTGGGGAGAAGTGGGGAGGGCTGTCGGTGAGATGGTTTGGGAGGCTGCGGGTGAGAAGCAGGATGCTGATCCCGGCAGGACGGGGCTGCAGCTCCCTGTCACCCCTCGGGGCACAGCCTGGCAGAGGTGGGACAGGTCTGTGTGCCTGGTCCCTGCAGCCGTGGCCTCGCCCTGCCTGGAGTGTCCCTTTGTCACCCCCTGTTTATCAGCGCTCTGAGGCAGCGAGCTCCGGGCGCTGCGAGGCCACAATCGTGTTTATTTTGTTGTTTTCCTGTGCGTGACATGCCTGCATTTCCATTTTTCATTTCCTGTTGAGCCCTGTTTCCCTCCGGTGAGCCCAAGCGTGCCAGCAGCCGCCTGCCCTGCCTGCCCTCCCCTGCTCTGGTGAGCCTTTCTTTAATGATGCTGGGGAAGCTTTTCCAGCCTCCCACAGGTGATGAGTGCTGTGTTTTGCACCTCTGCAGCACCTGCGTGGGCTGTGTTCTCTCCCGGATTCTGTTTTGCCCACCTCGAGCTTTTCTGGGAGCCTCACCCCTTTCCTTGAGCTCTTCTGGGAGCCTTGTCCCCTTCCTCGAGCTCTGCTGGGACCCCTGCCCAGGTCAGAGGTGTAATTCTGGCATGGCTGGGATTCAAACTAGCTCTTTCTCCAAATCCCTTGCTCTGCCCTTGTTCCCCCCAGCCATCCACCCCACTCCTGCCTTGATCCCGGTGGGATTTTTGTGCTGACTTCTGGTTGTGTCCCATCAGGGTGGGACTCGCTTTTTATTAATCATTATTTTGGGTCCATTGTGGTCCTACAGAAATGCTTTTTGCCAGCAGCTTTTTTATTTCCCCCCCCCGCAGGAAACTGTATGCAAGGGCTCCCTTTGGCCCAGAGATTCCAGGTGACCTTGGGGCAGTTTTGCTCCTGGTAGAGGGAAAAACTATCCTGTGGGGAGCAACTCCTTTCCCTGCGGACCTTCCCAGCCCGGTGGTCCCACTCTGTGCTGCCCTGCCAGCCTAATGAGCGTCAGTTAATTAGTGCCCCCGTGCCACCCCTCTGCTTCAGGCACGTTCGGTTGACACAGTGAGGTTGGGGACAGCTGGTGTGGCCCTGGCCGTCCCTGTGACCCCTCTGGGGGCTCGCCAGGGCGGTGACAGCACAGCCCTTTGAGGCTCTCCCTAAATAAACCCACCCTGCACCTCCAGGCGTGGATCACACCCCCCTCCAATTCCCTGGCTCCGGCAGCACCCTCGGCGTGGCTGGAGCAGCTCCATCGCCACTCCTGGGGCCGGTGGGGGTCTCTCAGTGTCCCCTCAGCTCCGGGGTGACAGTGATGGGGACAGCCAGGGGTGGCACAGGAGATTTCAGCTCGGGCGCCTCCGGATGCTGCTGCCCGTGGAGATATTTCATCCCGGCGCGGCTGTTTGGGATGCTTCTCGTTCCTGCTGCCAGGGCAGTTGCTGTGCTGGGGGAGATCTGGGATTCCTGGATGCATGGTGGCTGCTGGGGGGGCTCCCCTGCCTCCCCCCTGGCCCCGCTGTGCTGGTGGAGCCAGCTGGAGCGATCCTCCCTCCTCCAGGAATTCCTGGCGTTCCCGGCAGAGGGGAGAGGGAGCTGGGATGCTTGGGGATGGAGGTCTGGTGGCCGTCAGACCCGCTTCCCATTAACCCCCTCGGGATGGGAGGAGGGAATTGCCCTTCTCCCCCCTCAAGGCAGGGTTTGAGGGGTGCCCGGTGGGTTCTGGGCTGGCTTCCCTGCATTTTCCTCCTCCCGCTGCAGAAATTTTGGAGCAGCTCCCTGCTTGCCGTGTCCAGTGGCCACCCTGATGGGATCTGGTCTCTCCCCGGTGCTGGGAAGGGGAGGATGGAGATAAATAAGGTGGGGTCTCGCTGTCCCCCTGTGATGGGCTCAGCTCTCCGTGCCTGTTTGGGGCTGTTGGAAGGGAAGGACCTGATGTCCCCTCGTGCCCGTTCCACGGGGCTGTTCCCACCCTTCCTTCTCACAGCCCCTTTGTCAGGGGAGGAATCAGGATTAATTTTTATTCTTTTCCCCCCCTTTTTTTTTTGTCTTCCCTTGAAGGAAAATTCCATTGTGCTATTTTTAGTGGTGACAACTTGGCTTCTCTCAACGACTTCATTCTGCTGCCGGCGCTGCCGGCGGGCGTGGGGGGATGGCTGGGCATGGCCCCTCGATGCCAGGGATGCAGCGGGCACCTCCAGCCCTGCATCCAGGCTCTTCCTGTGGCCACTCCCTGGTGGTTGGATCAGCTCCTGGATCAGCTCCTTGCTGGGATTTATGGATGTCACCTCCATCCCACCGGAGCCCAGGGGTGCAGAAGTACCCTGGGGTACTCAGAGCGAGGAGGAGGCACCTCACCGCCTGCCCCCCTTCCCAACTCGGAGCTCCCGGAGGGATTTTTGGCTCCCTGGTTCCCAGCTGTCAGGGGCACAAGCAGCAACTGGCCTGCTGGGCTTGCTCTGCTCACCGTGCAAAGTGATACCCTCAGCGTGTGTCTGTCCCTGGAGAAGTGTCCGTCTGTCCCAGAGCCGTGGAGGAGGTGGGCACGGGGCTGCTTCCATGAGTGTTCTGGTTTTATTCGTGTTTTTATGGATAATGTCGCCGTGGGATGCACCTCAACACACGGCGAAGGAGCCAGGGGTTCGTGGATGAGGCGAATCTCCTCTCTGCCCTGAGTTTCAGGGAGCTTCCCCCCTGGTTTCTGGGGGGAGATTTGGCTCCTGCAGCACATCCTCGCTCTGTTTCTCTCCCCTTCCTCTGGCACAAAGCTCGGATGCTGTGTGGGAGCCCAGGCAGGATGATCCTGCACCATGTGGTGGGTCTTGCTCAATCTGCTGGGATCTTTCCAGAGGGGAATGGGGAGAGCAGGATCTACCTCCGTGACAGCACATTTCAACACTACTGATGATGATATTATCATTATCATTATTGTTTTTGTTGTTTGATTTAACAGAGGTCCTGCTCTGTGCTCGGTGGACACCAGCCCTGCCGAAGGGCAAGCAGTGAGCGGGTCAGGATCCCCTTGGATCACTCTGGGCTGGTTCCTGCTGCCAAAAATTCCTTTAAAACCACTAAATCTCCTTTTCAGCTTTGCGAGTGCCTCGCAGCCGGGGCGAGGTGAACATGTGGCGAGCGTCGGGGGCAGAGACAGGAGGGATCTGCTCCCCATCTGCTCCTGGGTCTCACCTGGCCCATTTTTCCAGCGTTTCATGGCACTTTCCTGATGGCTTCTCCCAGACTGTCGGCCTGGTGTTGGTCACCGGGGCTGCTTCCCCCACAAGGATGGGGACTCATCTGCCCACTGCCTGCGTTTTCCTCGTGTCCTGCCCGCCACCCTTAAAGCCCATTGGGTTTTTTTTTCCCCCCTCCCCTCCCAATTCCTTTGCTGGAAATATCCCCGGGACATCCAATCCCTGAAACCTCCGGCGTGGAAGGGTGGGATGAGGGATGCCAGAGGGGGCCCTGGTGGTGCAGGGCAGTTGCTGGGCTCATTTGCAAAAAGGAGGGGGGTGGCCTCAGCCCCGGGAGGCTTTCATGTGCTTCATCAAATAAGGAAACGCTGCCAGTGGTCAAAGGGCGACCGAGAGGAGTCCAGCGGGAATGCCGAGCTGGGGACAGTGGCCGGAGCTCGGGGCTGCCCCGATGCTGCCCAGCTGAGAGGAGCGGGGTGGGGTCCGGCTGGAAAATGAACCTGGAGAAGTACAAGAAGTTCCTGGATGGGCTCGGCACGCTGAGAGGTATTTGTGACCCGGCGCGGGGAGAGGCTGAGCCGCTCCGGCTCCAGCTGGGTCCCACCATCTGCCGTCCATCGCCCATCCAGGCGCACCGAGTGCTGCCGGCGGGGCCAGGAGCTGCCCGGGGAGGCAGCCGGGAGGGGTGGTGCTGCTTCCAGGGCTCCGCTTCACTTCCCTCTTTTGTCCTCTCCTTGGATTTGGAGCCGGGCACAAAGGGAGCGCTTGGGGCATCGGCCGGCCCGGCCCTGGGAGCAGCGCAGGGAGCCCGGGGAAGCTGCTTCAATAACAACTGGGAGAGGAATGGAGCTCAAATTCCTGCTCAGAGGGAGAGCAGGCTGCTGTTCCCACGGGATGGGGGCCGATCCTGCTCCGCTGAGGGTGTTTTTACCGCATGGCTGCGGCTGCAGATTGCTGTTTTCCCACTTCCCTGCTTTCTTAAAGCTTTTTTTCCCCGGACTCTGCCCTCTCCTGCCTCAAGGGCTGTCCCTGGAGAGCCGGCTGGGACATCCGATCATGCCGGGCTGGCCCCTGGCAGGTGGCTGGAGGCAGGCGCCCGTTGTCCCCTCTGTCACAGGCAGCGAGCCCGGGCTGCGGGAGAGCAGCTCGGCTTACCTGCTGCTCTGGGAATGCTTTTTCTCCCCTTTCTTTCTCTGTTTTTCTTTTTTTTTTTAATCCTCCCTGCCGTCGGAGGAGCTTTTTTTTCCTCTGGCATTCCCAGCCAGCCTCATCCTGCTGCAGGGGTTCTCCTGGTAGAAGGAGAGGAGAGGAAAACTTCGGGCACCTGGAATGCCATCATCGCCTGTCATCCAACAATGCCGTCATTGACTCGCCCCTTTTCACAGCAAGGCCTCGGCTGGGCTTTACCAGCTGATCCCATTGTATAACAAAGGTGAATCAATTCCATGTTTAATTTAGCAGGGAGCCAAGGGAGTTGTCACCAGCGGGCTGGCAGTGTCCCCACCCTCCTGTACCGCCACCGCCGCCGCGAAGGGTTAATCCCACAGCTCTGTGGCTGACAGCTGCCCTGACTTATCGAGTCTGGGAGGAATATAATTCACTTTCTTATGCTGCCGTGGTGTCCATCATAAATTTTTCCTGAGCCTCGCTGCAGCTGGCACTGGGAATCAATGTAGAAGGAGCCCCGAGTCGCCGAGTGCTGGCTGGGTGTGCCGAGGGTGGTGGCTGCCTCTGTCCCCTCCATCTCCAGCCCCTTGGCAGCCGGAGCAGGGATGGGTGCTGGGTTTGGGTGCGGGGTTTGGGTGCTATTGACGCCTGCTCTGTGTTTTTGGGGCTGCTGCTGGAGCTCTCACACGGAGCTTTCCTGTCCCCATCTCCAGCTGCAGCTCGGCGAATTCCCCTCCTGCCCAGATGACATTATTAATCGTGTTTACAAGGTGACTGCCTGCAGGAGCTGAGCTGGCAGCCTTCCCCCTCTCCAGGTGCTGCCCAGAGCCCTGCTGGGAGCGTTGGCTCCCGCGCTGGCTCCCACACCCCGGAGCTCATGGCGCTTTCTGCTCCCCTGAGCCCGGAACAAGGACGTGGAAATGTGGGTGGCACATCCCCGAGAGCCTCAGTCCGTGGGTTTTGGTCTGTTTTGCTACCATTGGATGCCCACTTTCCCTGTCACCAGCTGTGTTTACCACATCCCTTTGTGGCTTTAATTCAGAAGCAGAGCAGGCAGGGTGATTGTGGGCAGGAGAAGGGTGGAGGCTGGAAGTGTCCCAAGGCAAGGTTGGACAAGGCTGGTGGAAGGTGTCCCTATCCATGGGGATGAAATGGCCTTTAAGGTCCTTTCCAACCAAACCAGTCTGGGATTCTGTGCTTGAGCCAGCACAGTTTGAGCCCTTCCACGCTGCTGGGGGACTTCCCCATGCATCCAAGCACAGAAGGGGTGCCCACAGGGACTGGCTGGCTCTGTGGCATGGAGATGCTGTGCCGTGCATCCCGCTGTCGCTGTTTGGCATTGCCATGGATCTAAGTGTGCTCCCAGCACTGAAAACAGCCAGCCCAGCCTGCCCTTGGAGCTGCAGGGCTGGCCAGTGCTGGAGGAAAACAAGGTTTTATTGCTGGAGAGGTTTCTTTTCCCTTTCTCCCCCCTCATCTCTATTCATCTCCCGGGGGAGGTGGAGGCAGCAGCAGCGGATATTGGAGCTGGGAGTGTTTCATATGTAAATGCTCGTGTGTGTGAGCCCAGGCCCCTGACCCCCGGCTCCGTGCCAGCATCCATCCCTGTCAGCCCTCCGAGGGGCTTGGAGAGCATCCCAGTGCCCCCAGCCTGCCCAGCTGGGATGGGGCTGGGGGGCCCTGCCAGATCCCTGTCTCCATGCCGGGGACAAAGGATGCAGCTCCGGCAGGGACCATGCCCCGGTGGGCCTGGGGGTCACTCGGACTTTCCACACAGTTTCCATCTTGAGTTTCCCGGGTCGGCATCGGTCACGGCCCCGAGATGACCAGATCCTTTTGGCTTGGCTGAGGAAACACATTCGATTGCAAATTTATTGCTGGGTTAATTTTACCCAGGCAGCACGAGGACGGCGGGTTTCGCTTTTCTGAGGAGTTTTGTTGTTTACTTGGCAGCCGGCTCAAACCCGGCGTCTCCTCAGCCCCGTCCGTGCACTGCCAGCTAATCTGGCTCCATCTGACCTTGGAGCTACCACGTGCTTTCCCCAAGGGAACCAGGCTCAGATTTTCCCCCTGTGACCAAGGAGTGGGTCCACGCTTGTTCCTGTCACCTCACCAATTGTGCACGTGCAGCGAGGAACTTCGCGGCTCTGCTGAGTTTTTGGTGTTGAAAAAGAGGAGTTTGGGTGTTGTGTGGAGTTTGGGTGTTGTGTGCCGGCCCTGCTGCCCGAGGGATGTGTGGGATCAGAGCAAGAGGCAGGAGCAGCATCCTGCCCTGCTGTGTGCCACAGTGCTAGAGTGGTGCCACAGCTCTGTCCCCTTGTCCCCTTGTTTGCTTTGGTCCCATCACGTGGTGGCTTCCCCCGAGGAGCCGAGGCCGCCCAAGGTGGCCGGGTGTGATAAGAGATCCAGGGCCAACATCTTCCCTGGCTGCCATGGGTGGAGGCCCTGGCGAGTTTTGGCTCCTCTGGCACGTGGCCCTGCCAGCCTTGTGTCCCTGTGGGTGAGGAAGATGGGGCTAGTGTCCCCTGGGAAAGGGTGGGTGACACTTTTCCATCACGGCCACCCGGTGAGGTGTCCCCTGGGCAGCGCTGCCAGGCAGGGGCACTCACAGACCGGGCCCTAGGTGAGGATCTCTGTTGATTTACAGCTTTCCCACCATAGCTCTGTGGTGCCAGGGATGGTTTTAGCCTCGGAAAGGACTGCTGAGGGAATCTGCTGGGTTTGGGCCAGTCTGGAGGGGTCCGGCAGACCTGGGGTTTGAACGGAGCGACCAGAGCAGTGTTAGCAACTGGATTATTTCATTTGCTTTTTAACAGGGATTAAGTTTCTCTGCAGGAGAGCAGGTCTCTAGGGAACAGAGGTTTTGGGCTCCTGCCTCCCCCTTTTTTTTAATCCTGCATTTCTCTGCTGCTGCACGCCAAGGCCGGCCGGCTGGGAGCTGGCGGCAGCAGCTGGGATGAAGCATCACTTCACAGCCATGACCTGGGGTGTGATGGAGCTTGGAAGGATCCAGGACCAGCTCCTGGGTGCTGTGGGGAGGCAGCTGTGAGTGCTCTGCTCCCCAGACCCTCCTCTCCGGAGGCAGGGTGCTGGGGCTGGCTGGCAGAGCAAGCTGCCGCTCCTCCGCCCGCCTCCCGCCCGGCGCTAATCAGGTTTCACACTGCTTAGTTTGGGACATCTAATGAGATCAGGGCTCAAGGTTGCTGCCTGCCCTCCATCTGCAGAGGAAGAGGAGGGAATCGGCTGCTTCCTTCTCTTTGACCTCCATTTCTCAGAGGAGGATTTGCACATCTCCGGTTCCGCCGCTGCTCTCCTCGTGCTCGCGGCGTGGTGAGCGTGGGGAGACCCTGAGCTGCTTTTTGGGGAGCTGAAGGCAGCAAAAAGTGGAGGGGAGAGCACAGCTTCCTAACAGCACCTCGGGCAGTGCCCTCTGTGCTTTATTTGTGGGCGGCAGGACAAGGCCACCAGAGCCGGTGGGGAGAGCCCAGCCCTGACCCCCCTGGCCCAGACACCCCCGTGGTGTGGGGGCTGTGCAAACACAGCCCCCCCATCCCAAACAAAGCCCAGCCAGTTCCCACTAGGCCAACATTTCCCTATTTCCCCCGCTGCCAAGCAGCCTCTGGTTGGCGTTGGAATAACAAGCCTCTCTGCGGAGACACCGGCTCTTTTGTTAGCTGCTAGAAAAGGAGTTTTGATGCCGGCCATCCCTCCACCCCCCCCGGCTTTCCTGCTCCCTAAGCCGCTGCTGTGGGAAGTGCAAAGCTTGGAGTTGAGCTGCTGGATGATCCCAGCGCCGCGGCTCCGATCGGCTCCCCGGGGCTCTCGCTGGGGCTGGGGAGCAACTCCGCATCCCGAGAGGCCGCACCGAGCCGGGGTCTGGGCTCCTCCGAGAGCCAGAGACTTAATTTGGGGGATTTTTCCAGTGTTCAGGGCATTCCTGGTGCTCAGAGCCGGTGCAGGATTTGGGATTTGGGCTGCTCTCCGGCACAGGGCTGTGCCTGTCCTCTCTGCTGGGGTTTCCATCAAATCTCATGGTGAGGGCTTGGTTTGGTTTTTGGGTTTTTTTGGGGTGTTTTGTTTGTTGGTTTTTTTTTGTTTTTTTTTTGGTTTTTTTTGGTGTTTTGTTTTTTCACAGCTTTCTCCCTCAGCTGGCGGGGTGTGCTGGGAATTCCGGAGCGGGTGTTTACCCAGCCGAGGAGACGGCAGCTCTGTGGAGGTGTGCGGCGTTGTCCCCATGGCCGGAGGGGCAGGGAGGGACTCAGAGATGGCATCGCCTTCCTCCTCCTCCCCCGGCCCTGGGAAAGAAGCCACCTCTCGTGTCGGCACAGGCCCCTGGGAAGGCGTGCAGACGTGTGTGTCCTCTTGCACGTGGGCGTGCGAGCAAGCCTTCCTCTGCCCTGGGCTGATGCTGCTCCCTCCCGAAGAGCCCGCGGGGTTTTCTGCCAGGCAACCTTTGCTGTTCCTTTCCCTGGGCATCCCCATCCTCCTCGCCTCCGGCACCAGCTTCACCTCTTCCCTCTCACCCAGCACCTCCAAGCTCTCCGTGTAGCTTTTACCAGTGCCTGTCCCTGCTCCCTGCCCTCTCCTTGCGGGGACGGTGCCGCCGAGTCCGTGCCAGCTCAGCTGGGTTCGGTGCTTTCCGGGAGCCGGGGTTACGTGGCCGTGAATTTCGTGGCGCTGCTCAATGAGCAGGAGGCACTGCCAGCGTCCTCGGAGGGGTGACGGAACCTCGGGAGGCTTCCGAGAAGTGGGAAGCGATGAAATAATGCCCGAGCTGCTGCGTCAGCAGAATGCTGGCAGCCTTGGGGAGGGAGGGTGGATGGAGGGAGGTTTGTCATGCTGGGAAAGATCAGCGGTGAGATCACCCCCCGCTCCAGCCTGACGCTCGCTCCCGGGCCGGAGGGAGAGTTCCAAAGGCCGGGAGAGAGTTGGAATGGGATGTATCCCGGCTGGCGTGGCGCGCACGTGGCTCATGGGCAAGGATCTGCTGGGATCCGTGTCCGGGGGGATGCACAGAGGGGTGGGAACCCTGCCTGTGCTGGGGGTGGCAGGGCTGGAAGTGCTGGTTGGCTCTGGATGCCCCTGGGAAAGGTGCTGGTTCTGGGGCACCAAAAAGTGAGCCCTGCCAAGGAAAGGAAGCTGGTGCCCTCGGAATGCCGACTGCTCTTCCTACAGGAGATGTGGGAGCCTCTCCCCAATCCTGCTGCAAAGGGAACGGTCTCCTTCTGAGTTATTTTTGAGCTTCTCGAGGCCCTGGGTTCTCCTGTTGGCTCTGTCCATCTCGCTGGAGTTGGTCCCTTTGGACGGCCCCCGTTGGGATGTCACATTCCCATAGACCCCCTAACTGCTGCCCTGCTCAGGGATTTGCCCTCCAGCCTGGGAGCAGGAGTTCATGCTCCTGGGGAATGATTAAGTCATGAGCAGGTGGCTGTCCAGCTCAGCTGTTTGCCTTTGCAGCATGAAAGCCACAGGAATGATGTTTGCTTCCAGCCTTGCCTCGAACCTTCTTACCCCTGCCCTCCACCTCCGTGTCCCACAGCAAGGTGGTCCTGGGGTCCTTTCCCACGTCCTCCCTCCCAGTGCAGCACTGTCAGCTCTGCTGTGGGAAGGGAAGTCTTGTCTTTTTTTAAAGATATTATTCTAATTTTGGTGCCCAGACGTCTGCTGGAAAAGGGAACATCTCAATTCTTATCACCAGAGCTTCCTTTCGCTCGGTTCCGATTTTAGTGCCGGGGGGGAAGGTGTTGGAGGTTCCCTCCCTGCCCCTTCCCTCTCCCCTCGTTTTGCCGAGTCCAGCTGACCTTTGGAAGCTCCTCTGTGAGAGATTCGCAGGCAAATATTGATTCGTGCTGCCCTCAAGGTGCAGACTCGGGGGGGGCTGGTGCAGAACAGCCCCCCAGTCCAGGGTGGGATGGAGCTGCTCTGGTTAATCCAGATGAAGCCCAGCTCCAGCTCCCACTATTCCCTGTCCAAATGGGGAGCAATGGAGGGATACTCAGAGCCAAAATCCCTGTTTCCACAAACCCCTCTGCATGGGACATCGGTTTTCCGGGGCCACAAGAGCGTTGCTGTCTGGGAGTTTCCACAATCCTAATTTTTGCTGTCGTGGAGGGGAGTGGTGATGCCCAGGGGCCGGCACGGGACCCCGCGGGCTTCTCCCTGTCCCTCCCAGCGGGGACGTGGCCGCTCAGGGATGACGAAAGCCAGAAGGAAATGTCGAACCTGGGGAATGTGCCCGCTGTGCCAGGCTGGCGAGGGCTCGCCGGCTGTGCCCGCACACGCTCGGGCAGGTGATTCACCGGCAGCGGGAGAGAGGGTTGGCAGCTGGAGCCGAGGAGCCGGAGCAGCGTCGGGAGCCGTGACCTGCCTCGTTCCACCTTGTTTTTAATAGCCCGGATCAGAAGAAGCGTCATCTTTGTTCTGGCTTTCCTTTCCCAAGGCTGCTGGCGCCGCGGGCAGGGTGGAGCGAGGCTCCGCGCCCCGGCGGGGCCCTGCCCGTGCTTGCCGGCAGAAAGGGGTGCCCTGGCACGTGCGGGAGCGCTCGGCAGCCAGGGATGGGCCTTGCTGAGCTGTCTGTCTGTCTGTCTGTCTGTCCGCAGCTGCCTTTGCTGTGGTTTTGCCAGGAGGGTGTGATGCTATGGAGGTTGGGGCGGGGGAGGAAGAGCGGTGATCCAAGGGGGAATGGGCTCAGCTGAGTGCTGGAGTAGGGTCTGTGCTCCATGCCCTGATTCAGGATTAGGAACAGTGTTTGTTCCAGCCCTGTGACCCTATCCAGCCCCCACAGAAGCCCAGACAGACTCCAGAGCGGGACCTGCCCCCGGGTGATGCTGTCTTTGATTTACCTGAGCACCCTGATCCAAAACCTGAACTCTCCTTCCCCTCCCGGTCGATTCTCAGCCGCTGCCATAAGCAACTGAGATTTGCCTTTAAAGCCCCTCAGGAAGGAAGGAAAAACAGCAGAAAGGGGAAAAGCTTGGCTGAGGAAGCGCAGGAGGAAACCAGGCTGCTGTCCTGCAGTCACGAGTTCGTGTGTGCTCAGCACTGCTGCTGGACAGGCCCTTTAGCTGCTGCGGGAACTGGGGTGCCTCGTGGGCAGGGTGGGGTGACCCTGATGACCCTTTGGGGCAGAGAAGTCCTCCAGGACACCCCCAGCTGCTCCCACATCCGACTTTTCCTGCTGCAGGCAGGCTTTGTTGGCTCTGTTGGCTTTGTTGGGCTCGGCTGAGGGGGGGCACTGGCGGCACCCCCACCCACCCGGGCACGGCGGGGTGCAGGCAGATCCCCGGCGTGATGCTTCACCCTGGCTCAGTGCTGCTGGCTACCAGCTCTGGCTCTGTCCCCAGCCATGCCCGCTCCGGCGTTTCCACAGTGCCACCTGCCTGCCACCTCCCCGGGATGGGACACTCCAGCCCTGGCCGGAGCTCACGCAGCTTTTGCTGCCTTCTGCGAGGCCACAGCACCCAGGGGGTGAAGGAACGCCTCAATGGCTTCGCCCACGCCGGTGCCAGGGTGCCT
Source organism: Vireo altiloquus (assembly GCA_013396875.1). Classification (NCBI taxonomy): domain Eukaryota; kingdom Metazoa; phylum Chordata; class Aves; order Passeriformes; family Vireonidae; genus Vireo; species Vireo altiloquus. The sequence goes on from VZRF01012567.1 coordinate 44,280, forward strand.
CCATGCCCTGGGTGGTGCCAGGGACACGGGGGCTGTGCCTGGCTCCTGTGTGACACTGCCCGGCAGCTTCTCCGGTCATATAAGGAGATGCCGGAGCTGGGAGCTGAGCCGGGAGCTGATCTCAGTCGCCTGAGCATTACTCACTGGGGAGGCACATGGAGGGGGGAGGAACAGCCCAGGACACCCAAAGCTTGGCATGACTCAGCTCCGGCCTGGAGAGAGGAGGGTCCGGGATCCACGTCCCCGCAGCTGCCCCATGGGGTACCCTAAACCCGGGCAGGGGACAGCGCTGGGGTCCCATCACCATTCTGGGTGATGCAAAACGCTGCCCAGGGCACCCTGTGAAATCAAGGCGGGGTTGCCCTGCAAGGTGGGGACCCCTCTGTGGGAGGGCAGGGCCTCTCCGCTCCCCAAATTCCTGCGCGGGCGGGAGATGTGTCCTCTCCCCACCCCCTTTCCTTTCCGGGCCAAGCCGCCTTGCAAAGGAACTAAAAATGAGCTGTTTGTGTTTTGGGTGCTCGGGGTGGTTTCCATGGCAGGGAGGGAGGGGTGTGGGGGCTGGTGGCTGCATCCGGGGCTGGGTGGTCCCCGGAGCCCGACAGAGTCACCCCGAAAGCCCCAGTGGCTCCTGACACCCCTGATGGGCCATTTCCTTCCTGCCTTATCAGCTTCCTGCGGCGGGAAAAGGAAAGTGGGACGATGGTGTTAAACTGAGCTGGATGAATTGGGGGGGGCACAGGAATCCCTGGGGTGTCCTGATGCAGTGGAGGGATGTATTGATATATATATATATATAAATATACATTTATATAAATATACTCAGGAGCTGGGCTTGGTGATCCTTGTGGGTCCCTTTCAAGTCAGGGCATTCTACGATTCCATTAAATTACACTTACATCTATAAATATAAATAAAAACATATACTTACGTGTGATAACCTATATTTTAAGAATTTATTTCACCCAAAGCCTCGTCCAGCTGGAGCTCAGTGCATTTTATCAGCCCCTCTGTGCAGGAAACACCCGTCAGGGAGCAGCCGAGCCCCCGTGGTTGCAGCAGGAGGCTCTTTGCCCCGCTCAGGGTGGACCATGGGCCCATTTATGGTGGCCTCGTGCCTGCCTTGTGGTGGTCCATTCCTCCTGCAGCCTTAACAGAAAGCAGACGGCTTCGGAGGAAAACTATGCTGAGATATTTTTCATCTGGGCAGGGATGGAGCTCTGGAAAATATATTGCAACAGCGCCGAGCCCCGGGGTAATTCTGTAATTTTTATCACCCATCTCCCTGTCCCAAAAGATGTGGGGGGGTTGCAGGAACCCCAGGAAGGGATGCAGTCAGAGGATCATGGAATGCCTGGGTTGGAAGGGACCTTAAAGATCCTCTCATTCCACACCCCCTGCCACGGGCAGGGACATCTTCCATTATCCCAGATTGCTCCAAGCCCTGTCCAATCTGGCCTTGGACACTTCCAGGGATCCAGGGGCAGCCCCAGCTTCTCTGGGCACCCTGTGCCGGGTTTTGGAATGTTTCAGGCAGTGTTTGGTCTATCAGGTTTTGCATTATATGGTTTTCTTTGTGTGCCTGACCAGCTGGTGGCTGTTGGGTTTGAGGAACTGCTCAGGGTTATAAATATAATATGAATCTCTATTTGCACCTGGATGAAACCCTGGACCTAATGAGGTTTCCCAAATGTGGAGCAGGAGCTGTGGGATGGCATCTGCTGCAGCATTGGCCCCGCATGAGCTGCATCTCCTGGTCAGTAAATCCTGAGCTGGGATTCCTGGCTCTCCCACCAGTAAATCCTGAGCCAGGCTGATGCTCTGCAGGTCTGCTCTGTGCCACCCTCACCTTAACAACTGCCCTGAGCGCTGGCAGAACAACCCTCTCTCCTCTGGGAGAAGGTAATGGCGAAAAATGAGCCTTTAATTCTGTACAACCTCTGTCCAAGAGCCAGTTTCTTCCCTCTGGAGCTGTCAGGGGGACGTGACGGGGCTCTGAGATGAATCCAGGCTTTGTGGGAGCCTCCCCACGCCGTTTGCTTGTGGTTACAACGGCAGAGGGGCCGGGAGGGCTCCGGCTGCTCTCGGTTTCCCTGCGCCGTTCCTGGTACCGGCGGCGGAAGCGTTTCCGAAACTCTGAGTAACGCCCAACGCGGTGCAAACCGCTAGTAAATGGGGCTGGGCTGCACGGTCTGGGGTGCTGGGGCAAGCGGGACACCCAGGCACGAACCTCTGGTGTTAAGAGCATCTTTTGGGGATGAGGGGAGGTTCTGACATTATCCAGAGCATCCCGAGAAGGCCATGGGGAAGTACTGGTGGTCCTCAACTCCCGCAAGCCCAGATTTTGTCACCATTCCTTTCACCTCGCTGCTGGGCAGAGTATTTTTTTGCCACCGCTGGCTCCAGCCCAAGTACCCCGGGAGCCCCTGGAAGTGCTGCCTCCACATCCCAACCTCTCCGCCCTCGCTCCCGGCTGCGCTTGGCATCTCCGTCTGTGTGTCTGCTGGCAGGGGACGCTGCTGCCCGTCACCCATGGCAAGGGAGGGTGCCGAGGTTCTGTGCCGAGGTTCTGTGCCTGTCCCGAGCCCCCCGCTCCGAGCACGGGGACGTCGCGGCGATGCCGCCACGGCAGCAGCTGCCGCCGCCGATATCCCCTCGGCTGCGGCTCCCTTCCAGCGGGGCTGGGAATGGATGTGGAGGAGATGACGTCTCTCCCCACCGAGCGGGGAAGGGAGGGAGGTGGCGGGGGGGNCGCGAGAACTCGGAGGAAAGATGTTCGAGCCGGCCTGACGCTCGCTTTTCTCCCTCTTACCCGCCCCCAAACCTCCCCGTCCCAGCGGCGCTGGCTGTCCCAAGCCCTGCCAGCTCTGGGGACGCCGCGGGGACGCAGCCAGCTGCAGGCAGAGGCGAGGGCAGGAAGTTTTGGAAGTTTCTCCAGGCAGCGACTCAATTCCCCCCCCACACTCCATCCCTTCAGCCTCCCGGCGATGCCGGGCTCTCCAGCAGGAGAAAGGAAGTCGGAGCCAGGCTTGGGATAACGGGCCGGGAATAGGAAGCGATGCCTCTTTCGGAGAGCTCCTATCTGCCACCCGCTGCCTTTGTCCTGAGCCACGTCCTGGGCATCGCCGGCGTCCTGTACTGGAGGAGCCGGAGCAGGGAAGGTAGGGGAGTTCCCGGGGGGGCACGGAGCTCTAACATGGCCGGCGTGACGAGGGACACGGATTGTTGTCCCTCCCCAGGATCGTCGTCCCTCCCCAGGAGCCGGACAAGGACAGACGTGGCCGTGGGGAGGAGGGAGGAGGACACGGCAGTGGGGAAACTCCGTGGGGCTCCGGACCCGTGTGGGGAGGGAGGGAGAGGAGGGGCAGAGGTTTGAGTGCCTAAATTTGGCCTCACCACCCATTCCTGGCCTGTGTGGGGCTGGGAGCGATTGGAATAAGGGGGGGTCTGGCTTGGGGGTGAGGCTGCTTTGTGTCTGATCCCACCACACGTGGTTCTGCCTCCCGCTCCTACCCCTCTGTCCCCCGCCGGCACCGGCAGGACGCGGCCCTGGGAGCTTCTCCCGGCGCTGGCACGGCCTCGCCGAGCAGCTGGGGCTGACCCTGCCTCAGTTTCCCAAAATAGGGCTTGCACATGACCGCCCGAGGAGGGCAAGGATTCGTTACAAGGGTGTGGGATAGCTCCAGGCCCCCGAGAAGAGAAGGTGTCGGTAACTCCTTCTCCCGTCCCGACCTTTTCCCCCTGGGATTTGTTTGTTTTGATTCCTCCCGGTTGCTTTCCAGCCGTGCTTGTTCTCGCCTGTGCCTCCGCATGGGGCCCTTTCCCCGCGTCCATGACCGATTCCCTCTTTTCTTTCCCTTTTTTTTCCGTGAGAAGGGGCGGGACTGCGCAGCCGGGCAGCGCACGCAGGCTTTGCCCTGGATGCTGCTTTTGGGATATGCTTCTTCCTTTCTCCCTCTGAGCTACTGGGAGAGAGAGACTGAGAGGGAATTGCACAAACACGTCACGCAGAATCCACCCTGTCACCCACTAAACCTTGCTGCAATTTCTCCTGCTGACCTGTCCACCTAATTAAATCTCCGTGGCTGGGGCAGTGTTGTCCAGTGATGTTCTTGGCTTTGTTTGGGGACCTCTTGGATGCTTCCCAACTGGACTATCTCTTCCCCATGCTGACCTGCTGCTTCATCCTACTTGGAGGGATGTGTCATGTCACCCCCCCCAACCAAATCCACCCCACTTTTTGAAAAAATCCCGGAGCAAGTGTTGCAAGCAGCAAGTATATTTATTATCTATTTTCTTTCCTCACTTTTTCCCAGGAAAGGGCAGGTAAAGCCCAATCCTGGCAGAGCAGGATCATTTTGCAGCAGGTTTTTTCGCTCTGTGATGCTCACCCAGCTCTGCCGAGCATCTGCCCTGCTCTCCTTTGCATCACCACATCTCAGGTGTCTGCCTCATTAAATATCCTGGTGTTGGATACTTTTCCACCGCAGGTATCTCTTGTGCATTCTTCCAGGCTGAATCAGGCTCCGTTTCCTCTCCCTGGGTGAAAGGCTCCGTAAATCCTGCCCTGTTGGCTCTGTTGTCATGATGGATTATGTCAGCTCTCAAGTTGGCAGCCAGCATGTTTTAAATACCTTGTGCTCCTCCGCCAGCCAGATTTTTTTTGCATATCCCCCCTCTCAGAAGTGCCAGGTTTAAAAAGCCCCCTGCGCATTCTCATTCTTTGCTTGCACTGAAGGGAAAGCAGTGGGTTTCAACGCTTAAAAATTTGGAGTTTTGGCATTTTTAAGTAACCAACTGCTCCTTTACCCCATGGTTGGCTCTAGTTCAATCCCACTTTCACTCTGAGCGTGGGCTTGGAGATATCCTCGAGATGTCTGCGAGCTCATCCAGTGCAGCACCCTGTCTGATGTCTCCTGCGTTCCTTTGGGTTTAACAGGAGCAGAAAGTTTGGGAATCACTTCCCAGCTTCATTCCAGGAGCTGGTGGGCGATGTGAAACCCCCCAGGTTCCTTCCCAGGGATGGCAAAAGGCCATCCTGGGGAGCAGCAGGCGTCGGTGGGACGGAGGGTGCCAAGCCAGGGTTGGGATTGGGACGGTGCCTGGCCAGGCACCTTTAATCCCACTGGTTCCTGGGGCTGGGCCTGGACTGTGGGAGCAGCCTGAGGCAGGAGGAGGCACACAGGGATGGAGTGTGACAGCAAGCAAGGCCAGCAGTGATGGAGGAGAGATCCGGGGGGAGCAGCAGCTCCCGGCCAGACGTGTTGGGAGCTGCTGGGGACAGGCAGGCTGCCAGGATGGAGGCTGCCGCAGGCAAATGGGCAGGGAATTGTCTGTGCAGGACATTGTGGTGATGCTGGGGGGTTCTCTGGCACCCAGGGCCTGTTGGAGCCATCCCTGTGACGATGGAAAGGGCCTGGGGATGCAGAGGTGCAGCGGGATGGGGAGCAGCAGTTTTTCTTTCTGCTGATGCCTCTGGTTTTGGAGCTGTGGAGGAAGGATGGTTTTCCCTGTTCCCTCTCACTTGCTGGGTTCAACAGCAGAGGGAAAACCCCAAACCCACCTTCCCCTTGGGCAGCCACCGACGCCCCTTGAGCCTCTGTGGGGAATTTGTGCCACAGTGCCCTGGTTCCTTTGGGATCCCCATTTTTGGGGATGCTGTGAGCTGAGCTCTGATGAGCAATGCTGGGAGAGGAGGTGGGGAGGGAATCAAACCACGTGTGGTCCTGCAGAGGCTCATGGTCTCTGTTTGCTGGTGATGTTCCCTGTTGTGTCACTGCTACCAGCCTTTGCTCTGTGCCCTGTGCGTGAGGGACCTGAGACTCTGCAGTCCCTTCTCCTGCCACTGGCTTGTCTATGGAGTGGGACAGATTTTCCTTTTCTTTTCCCCATAATCTTCCCTCTGGCCCTGCCCTACCTGCCTGCTGTGCCTCTGCTGGCTGTCCCTAGCTGGTGACAGGGTGGTTTTTGGGGGCTGGGGCCAGCAAACCTCTGCCGGACCAGGGAGAGGACAAGCATGGTGGGGGGATTGCAACAAGTTATTTGTCAGGGTGACTCTGGAAAAGATTAGCTCGGCAGAGATAAGCTTGCAATGCCTTAATATTGTTAGTAAGCAGTAACCAGCATTATTATTAGCTCAGCCGATAGCGCGGGTCCGGGCTGGGGAGGTGTAATCTGGTCAGAGCCCGGGAACCACCCAAAGGTGGTGAGTCAGGGCAGAAAAAAAACGGAGGAAAACTCCCCATTTCTGCAGGACATGGGAAGAGGGAGCTCGCCGAGGAGCCTCCGGCCTGTGGGCGCCGCTGGGATGCAGCGCTGGAGGTGGCTGGCTGCAGACTGCCCGCGTGGGACCCGGTGACATCCCTCTGTCCCCGTGTGCTCCGTGCGATGCTCGGGGACGCGCTCCCACCTTCCCGAGGCTCCTCTCGCCCTCCAGGCCGGGAGGCAGCAGCCGGCAGAAAGGCTGCAGGGGGATTATATTTAGAAGAAGAGGAAGAGAGGTGGTGATAAGGCGGCCCCCGTTATCTCCCCGCGTGCCAAGCGGGGCCGCGTCCCTGCTCCAGCGCTCCGGACCCGGGACATGATTTGGGCAGGAGGCGCGGGCGGGCAGGCGGGAGCGCCGAGAACAGCCCGGCATTGTCCCTCCTGTCCCTGGTGCAATTAACTGGAAAACAAGACGAGGAAAAACAAGCCAAGAGCCGGCCAGCGGGCAGTGCCCGGCTCTGCGGGACGAGCCTGTGCCCGCATCCCGATCGCGCCCTGCTTTTTGGGGCTTGCGGGAGCCGCGCTCGGCATCGCTCCTTCGCCACGTGCCGGAGGGAGCAGCGGCTCTGCCCTTCGCTGCTCGGAGCTTTCCAAGCTGCTCTGCCGGCTCTGGGACCGCGGGCCGGGGAGGATTTTGCGGAGCCCCCGCAGGAGCCGGGTGAGGTCGCGGTGAGAGGCGGCGATGCCGCGGAGGAGGAACGGGCGCTGCCCGCGCCGGGGACACCGCGGGTAGGAAGTGGCACGGTGGGAGGAGTTCTCTGTGGCCGAGAACTCATCCGTCCACACCCGCCGGGGTCGAGGTCGGCGAGCGGGAGGTGTCCTCCCTTAGGTGCTGCCCTTTCCCCTGAAGACCCTTGCCCAGGTGCTGCCGCTCTGCCGGGACCCAGCGCTCGCCATCCCGGGCTGGGGCGATGGAGAGGCGGCATCTCTCCGGGGAGAGGAGGCGGCTCAGCGCCTGCCTGGTGTGCCGGATGTGCTGCATCGGTTAGTACCCGCTGCCCAGCCCAGGGACACGGGGTTTTATCCATCCCGAATGGACACCAGAGTTGGGAAGGGACCCGACGCTGCGGCTCTGGAAGGGTCTGGGGAAGGAAAAGCCCTTAAACCACGTGGAAGGGGCACAGCTTCCTATGGCCGGCGGTGCCAGGCGGCTGCTCCGTGGCTCCTGGAAGCCGTGCCAAGGCTGGAGCCTGGCGCGGTGGGAAGTGAGGGTGGATGTGCCGCAGCCTACGGGTGGTTTTGGGCAGCAGGTTGCGTGCCGTGGCCGGGGGACAGAGCAGGGACACAGGGAGGTGACGCTGTGTCACCCCGTGCCACGTGTTTGGCCGCGGTGCTTTCGGAGGGGGAAGCCTCGGAGTGGGTGAGGAAGAGGAAGAGTGATGGGTGGTGCTTTCCAGTCCGTGGAAGGAGACGTCGGGAGGTGTTGCCGAGGGTCCTCGGGGCTGTGTGGGGACCCCCGGTGGGCTCCCATCCCAGGAGAGGGTTCTGGGGCTGTCCTGGGGAGCTTGGCCTGGGAGATGTTCGTTTTTTTCCCTTTTCGTGATTTTTTGACTTAAAACCAAAGCGAGGGGTGCTGCTGCCTGGTGCACCCTGATGTCAGAGATGTGTTTTGGGTGAGCAGGGCTCATCCTTTCCCGAAATATCCCTGGGCTGGACATGCAGTGCTGGGGGTTGTGTGCCATGGGTCGGTGCTGAGGATCTCGCTGTGCTCCAAGATGTTGTTAAATCCTGCTGGACACAGTGCTGGCTTCCAGGGCTGCCCTGAGCCTCCCTCACTGCCTGGGGAGCTGAGAGGGACCCCTGTGCCCTATGGGACCATCTCCTTTCACCTGTTTGCCTGTGTTTTCCATGCGATATTATTTCTTTTCATGGAGGGAAAAGCCTCCCAAGAGCTCCCCCATCACTGCTCGGCGTCACCATGGATCTCCATCCCGTCCCCCTGCCCACCCCTGGGACCCCCTGGCGATGGCACCCACGATGTCACCCTGTCCCGGCGGCACTCAGAGCTCCCAGAGTCCGTCCAGGGCTGAGCTGTGGGACAGAAATAAACATTAAATCCTGGCAATCCAATGAAGCAAAAATACAGTGGCAGAATAAGCTGCTAATTGCACGCGCTGGCGGTGCCCGGCCAGGGCCTGTTACAGGACATCTCGGGGTTTATGTAACACCCTGAAGCCTTCCAGGAGCGGGCAGGGAAGGGGGACACCCTCCTAAAATCGGGCAAACCCCCCTTTCCCTCCCTGTGCTGCCTCCAGGGGAGGTGGGGAGGCGCAGAGGGGGTGAATTCCCGGTGTTCACTTGTACCTATCCCGCCCTGCTTTCCTTAAGCACCGTTATTGTCACCAGGAAAAAAAAAACCAACAAACCCCAGTGTATTTTGTTGTGACTCCCGTTTCCCTGCCCGGGGTGGGATGATGCTGCAGCCTCGTGAACGGCCCCATCCTGCACCATTCCCTGAATAAGCCACCTCTGTTCTGGGATCTGCGCTGGCACCGGCGGCGATCCCTCTGTCTCTTCCCTTCATTTCAAAGTCGTTTGAGTTTTCTGCATGAGAACCACTGACCAAGAGCTGCCTTTGTCTCCTTTTGACAGATGAACGGGACAGAGTCCAAAAGAAAACCTTCACTAAATGGGTCAATAAACACTTGATGAAGGTAAGAGTCACGGATTTTGTTTTATAACAAAAATTTATAACTGAAATTACTGCGTCACAGCTCAGGACTGGTGGATAAATGCCTTTTCAAGGGTTTTTAAATTTTTTTGTTTTTTTTTTTAATGCCTAGGAGTGTTTGTTTTGAGTGTTCACATGAGTCAGAGCAGAGCAGGATGTGCTGGAAATGTGCTGGAGCCTTTGGAGGGCACTCTAGCATCACCACACAGCCCTTTTATTACCTTTCACTTCTGGGCACCTGCTCCTTGCTTTAACGTGAGGCTTGTGCATCCTGGGGGGAAGGAGGAGGATCCTGACTCCCCCCTCACACCCTCTTGCTAGGAAAAAGGGGCATTTTTGTCCTTTTGAAGGATGTTCCAGGGTGGAAACAAGACCCAAATTTTGCCAAGCAGGATTAACATGGCACCACGAGGTGCCTCCTGCTCCACTCCTGCTGGGTGAGTTTTAATTAATTCTCCCTTTGCCAAAAAAAAAAAAAAAAAAAAAGAAGGGAAAAAAAAAAGCAGTTTGGGC
>VZRF01012567.1:53739-113600 GCA_013396875.1 Vireo altiloquus
TTGAGCACTGGGTGTCCCAGCTGTGTTTTCCTGCCAGCTTTGCCAAGCTCTGCGCCAAGCTTTTGGCTGCTTCCTAAACCTTACAGAGGAGGGGAAAACAGAGAAAAATCTTGAGGCTGCTGGGGGAAAACATCTAGGGGTTCCCCAGGTGGGTAAAACCCCAGGACGAGGTCTGGGTGCCCGTGGTGCCCAGGGAAAGCTGCTCTGCTGCCAGTGGGAGCTGTGTTTTAGAGGATGCTGTGAAGAATGTGAGATGTTAAATCCCCTCCTCAGGAGGGGCTGCCCTTCCTGGGGATACTTCTGAGCTCGCTGATGGCTTTTTCCCCTCCCCAGGTGCGCAAGCACATCAACGACCTCTATGAAGACCTGAGAGATGGCCACAACCTCATCTCCCTCCTGGAAGTGCTGTCGGGAGTGAAGCTGGTGAGTCCCCAGGGCTGGGCAGGGGTTCTGGAGTCCCTCCCCAAACCCCCTCCATCCTCTCCCTACTCCCCTTCACCCCCAGCCATCAGCTGTCTTTTCTGGTTTTGGTTTCAAATGTCTGTCATAGTTTCATTTATTACTATTATTATTATTACTATTATTATTATTTACTATTATATTTATCATTGTATTTTTTTATTGATTTATTTTTACTCACACTCCTGTTCCCCAGGCTGGTCTCTCACCTGATTATGGTGACTTTCAGGGGGCTTTTTTCCCTCTTCTTGCCAAGTTTTACACACCTTCACCTCCCAGACGTGGCTCCACGTTTGAAATCGTGGATAACAGCAGAATTTGACCCAAAACTGCTTCTGTGGCAGCGTGCCCAGCAGTTTATCTCAGATGTGACACTCCTACCCCCTGCTCAGCTCCTGGGTTTGTAGCAGTCTTTGGTGCAAACCTCTTCCAGCTCCTGGAGCATCGTAGAGTTCCCCCTCCTTCCTCCTCCTCCTCCTNAAGCACATCAACGACCTCTATGAAGACCTGAGAGATGGCCACAACCTCATCTCCCTCCTGGAAGTGCTGTCGGGAGTGAAGCTGGTGAGTCCCCAGGGCTGGGCAGGGGTTCTGGAGTCCCTCCCCAAACCCCCTCCATCCTCTCCCTACTCCCCTTCACCCCCAGCCATCAGCTGTCTTTTCTGGTTTTGGTTTCAAATGTCTGTCATAGTTTCATTTATTACTATTATTATTATTACNGACTGACACATTCCCTCAGCTCTGGGAAGATCCCGATTGCCGTAGCACAGCAGGAATTATTTTAGTCCCCCCCAAAAATAGGATCTGGGCAAAGATCTCCTACGTCCCCCCGTACCCTCCAGAGACGTTTTTGTGGGGGCTGAAAACTTGGATCACGCTGCTTGCGATCCAGACAGCTTCCTGCTCTTCAGCTTCCAAAATCAGGAGGAAATCCCAGTGCTGGAGCCTGGGGCGTGCCGTAGACTCAGCCACCTTCACCCCCTCCTGTTTTCTTTGTTCTGTTTCTCCTCGTGCCTGGGTGTTTTGGTTTCCATTCCGTGTCCCTGCCGTGCCACCCTTCCCGTCCTCCTTAGCCCGTAGAGCCTCAGCGGAGCCTTCGCCTGGTGACGGCACCGGCCTGGTGCCGTGTGAGCAGCGAGGAGGAGGAAGATGATGATGATGAAGAAGTAGGTTGAGCCCGCCCCAGATCATCCAGCCAGATCATCCTGCGCCGTCCCAACCGCTCCCCTTCCCTCCTGGGGTGAAACACACCCCGCGGGAGCTGCGGGAGCTGCGGGAGCAGGGATGTGCTTTGTTCCGGGGCTGTGTTCCCTGGGGGAGCTGGGTGATCTGAGCGGGGCACGCCGCGGTGTGAGAGCATGTGTCCCCTCCACACCCGGGGATGGGTCCCTGCACGCTGCTGCTCCTGGCACGCACCTGGCACTGCATGGACAGGCTCCGGGCACAGGCACCTTCTGGGGTCCTGCATGGGATTGGGGGTGGGAGCGAGCACAGCGCAGCCCCATGCGAGGGTCAGACCCCAAAATGTGCCCGGATGGGTTTTTCAGCCCTCCCCTCTCCCCGTGCTCGGGGTGACGATGTCCCTTGTGCGGTGTCACCTCCCTTCTGGAGCGGTGCAGGAGGAGCTGGGGCTGTAGCACCTTCCTGATGGTGCCCTGGAGATGTTCCCCTTGTGGGGGCAGCTTTTCCCCCGTGGCAGGGGCAGCTCTTCCCTTGCAGGGACAGCTCTTCCCTTGCAGGGACGGCTTTTCCCCTGGTGAGGACAGCTTTTCCCCTTGGCAGGGATGGCTCCTTCCTTCAGGCTGGGAAAGGAAGGTGACCCAGAGCATTCGGGGTGTCCCAACAGTTCAGAACACGGTTTTGGGGTGTGTTCCCCGCCCGTGGTTGGAATTAGATAGTCTTTAAGGTCCTTTCCAACCCCAAACTCCTGGGATTCCATGAACGTCCTGGTGGTTCCTTGTATGGAGGTTGGGATTGGGTTTTGGTTGTCCATCCTCCCGCTCCTGTTGGTTCAAAGCCTCCCATCCCCTTTTTCCCTGGCCGTGGCTCAGGATACCTCTGGAAATCCCTCACCTTCAGCAGCGGTGGGCAAGGCTCAAGGGGCCTCCTGTGCCCCTACCCAAGGGATTCAGAGGTACCTGGAGCAGCAGCCCCTGCCTGTGTGCAGGAGGAGCTGGAGGGGCTGCTGCTGAGGTCGGGGCTCCTCTACCATCCCTGGGGACCTGCAGTGGGTCCCTGCCTGAGTCCCAATGTCCTGCCTCTGCTTCCCCACCTGCACAAATCCCACTCTCTACCTGTACCATCCCTTTGCCGAGGCCTCTTCCCAGCTTGTCCAGCTGCCCGTGAGCTGGGCAAGATCCTGCCCTGGGATCTCAGAGGCTGGACACAGACCCTCAGGGCCTCAGCAGGGAGGTCTGGCACTCAGGATCTTCCCACCTCCATCTCCCACCGGGGGCATTTTAACCTTCTTCCAGCAGGACTGTGCGTAGCGATGGCCTTATCTGCTCCCAGAACAAGGCAGAGCAGGACGTGTGGGGGCACGGGGGGGTCACACCAGCACGCTGACACCTCTCAGGGGGGTCACTGTGCATGTGGGGTGCTGCCAGCCCGGCCCCACGAGCCTGACCTAAAACTGCCGCCTGTCTCTTGCAGCCGCGTGAGAAGGGGAGGATGCGCTTCCACCGCCTGCAGAACGTGCAGATTGCCCTGGATTTCCTGAAGCAGCGACAGGTAAGGGCTGACAAAAGCTCATCCGGCAGAGCTGGGTGGGTTTGTGGGTTCTTTCTCTCGTCTGAGGCTTTGGAGGGAGTCGATGAGCAGCGTCAGCCTGCGCTGGGGCGTGCCCGTCTCTGCTGCTGCTTGAGGCTTTTCGGGGGCCTTTTCCCTGTGGGTGCTGCGCCTCTGAAAACCACCCCTCCACCCAAAACCTGCAGTGAACAAGGGACCAGACCCCAGCTCTGAGAAGGGGTTGGCACATGTCACTTCTGTGATCCCCAAAAGCCTCCCCCAGGGCTCCCTGGCAGCTCCTTGGGGCTGGGTGGCTGTGGCTCAGCTCCCAGCTTTTGGGGAGATGTGGCTGCTGGCTCTGCCTTGACCTCGGGAGGTAGCTGGGGGTGCCTCTGTGTGGCATCACCCCTCCGGATACCAGTGTGGACTTACTATCCCTCCGTTTTTGGGGGACAAAATCTCCTCTTAATCTCCTCCAGGCTTTTGGGAGCTGCTGGCCTCTCCGTGCCTGCGCAGCTGGCAGAGAGCAGCCCTGGGCAGATCCTGCCCGGAGCAGTGGGATGCATCCCGAGACTTGTTGGCTCTGCAGGTGGAGCAGCTCGGGTGTCCTGTTCTGCCTGTCGGGCTGGGTCTCGGCACCGCGATGCTCCCAGATATGCCAGGGTGATGATGATGATAAATGGGACCAGTTCATGCTGAAGCAGAGACTTTTCTCCCTCGCTGCTGGCCCGAGGGCATGGAATAAAATCTGAGCACATTCCCTATTCCAGAGCTGCTTCCAGCCCCCCTCCTCCTCCTCCTCCTCCCTGCTCCTAGATAGAGACATTTTGCCAAGGGCTCTTGGGAACTCGTTTCTCCACTTGGATGAAACAGCTTTTTCCTTTGAAGTGTGATGGCCTGGTGGCCTTGCTGGGCTGCCTTACCCCAGACACTTCTGCCTGGGAATGATCCGTGGGGTCCCCTGGAATGGTGGGGAGCGGGGAAAAGATTGAGGATGTTCCTGCCGTCGTTAGAGCTCGGTTTGGAGCCCAGGCTGGAGTTAGAGCTTGGTCATCCCCTTTTTGCCCTGGCTCTCTGTGGTCTGTAGCTGTTCAATTATGCACCAGTGCTCCGGGGATGCTGCTCTGCGAGCTGAAGTAAAGCCATTAAGTGCTGGGAAAGCACTTCTGGATGGAGAGTGCTGGAAACATGGAAAAATCCTCCCCAAGCCAGGAGATGAGGTGGCCTCACTGCCTCTTTGGGAAGCACTGGGATCTCCCTGTGTGCCTGCTCCTCACCAAAAGTGCCTGGGGTGGCCCTGGGGACCTCTCCGGGTGAGACTGATGGGAAACTTTAACCCCGTTGCCTTTTTTTTCTCCTCAGGTGAAACTGGTGAATATCCGCAATGATGACATCACCGATGGCAACCCCAAGCTCACCCTGGGCCTCATCTGGACTATCATCCTCCACTTCCAGGTAGGACATGGAATTTTCTTGCCAGAGGACACGGGGCAGGCATCGGCAGCGCGTTGGGGCAGTGGAATCTGTGTTCTGTGCCTTTTCCACGGTGATGTCGGCACATGGATGGGTCTGGAGGTTCGTGGCAGTGTCATGGAGACAGTGTTGGGAGAACAGCAGCACCCTTCCCTCGTCATTTGCATAACGACATCATTAATGACGGACTGTGGGCCTCGGGCCTCCCCGGGGGTTGTTGGCCGTGGCTGTTTGCCAAGCTGGCGTCTCTGGAGGAGAAGAGCAAATTTGGAAGGGGCCACGAGCTGTTATCCAGCCCTTTGGGTGGTCGCTGCAGCCGCAGGACTTTTCACTGGAATGGAATGGAATGGAATGGAATGGAATGGAATGGAATGGAATGGAATGGAATGGAATGGAATGGAATGGAATGGAATGGGATGGAATGGAATGTGTCAGCTGGGTGATAGCACAGGCATGAGAGCCCTGACCTGGGACTGTCTCCAGCGATTGCGTGCTGGAGATGCTCTTGGAAAAGCAAGTTTTGGGTCTTTAACAGCTTCAAATTATCCAGTTGTAGCTCTGATGGCTTCGAGGGGGGCGACGTGTGGCCACCACCGAGCTGGCACTTGGGGTTTGCTGGGCAGTGCTGTGTTGTCAGCAGCTCGTCAGCCGTGTGTGGCATCAGCTCTGTGGGATCGAGCCTGTGGGATTTGCTGGATCCCAGCTCCCTGCAGGATCCCAGCTCCCTGCAGGATCCCAGCTCCCTACAGGATCTCTGCTGGCATCTTCCAGACGGGACTAGCGCAGGCTTTGAGACTCTTAAGGCAGACTGCACTGGAAGATTGCATTTTTGGAGGATGGGCAGCGCCTCAGGGAGAGGCTTTTGGGGGCAGCGTGGGGCTGAGCTGGGTGCGAGGCTGCTGACGAGGCTCTCCCAGGCTTTGGCCCTGGGAAGCAGCTGGGGTCGGGCAGGCTCTGGATGCTGATGAGTCACCATCACCTCCGGTGGGGCCCTGGCTGTGGCATCTCGTCCCCGCTGTCCTCGGGGTCACCCAGCCCTGGTGCATCCTCTGCTGCAGGAGAGGGACATGGGGAGGTCCTGGGTCCCCTCTGTGCCTGGCTGGGAGGGGACACTGCCGCCGTGCTGTGGGGGACAGGGCGGGAGGAGCCTGCGCGTCCTCCTCCCGCTGTGCTAACGGGATTTTTTCTGGGGTTGTAGCTCCATTGTGAACCTCTTAATCTCTCCTGCGTCCCAGTGCCGCTGCCTGGGGGCAGGCAGCTGGGAGAGCCCCGGGAGAGGTTTGGGGTGGGATGGTGCCGGCGTGGAGCTCAGGGAGCTGGCGTGGTGACGATGAGGGGGTGCCCCCATGTCCTGGGGGCTTTTCCCTGTGCCCCAGGAGCTCTTGTGGTCACTGGTTTCCCTTAGTCATCGTCTGGATTGCTCCCTGCTGAGTGTTTCCTCACTGAGTGTTTCCCTCGTTGTTTCCCTCCTTCCTGGGGCTGAGCTCAGTCCCCCCCCCATCTTTATGCCCTCTGCTCCCCAGTTTTTGTCTCACCCCCACTTTTGGTGCATGTTACCCTACCCTGGTCCCTCTGAGCTGGCAGGCAGGGCTGGGATGCTCCACGCTCCTCAAAAACCCTGCCCTGGGTGGCATTTGGGGCAGGAGCCACAGGAGGGAGGCAGGACTGGGATGGGATGGGATGGGATGGGATGGGATGGGATGGGATGGGCAGCGTCACGCTCCCGTTCCTATTGGGACCCTCCAACTGTGGCTCCCTGAAGCTATGCTGGGTCCCCCCAGGGCACCTCGAGCTGCCCCTCTGTGTCCTGAACTGGGTGAGCCTGGCAGCAGCCTGGGCACGCGAGTTGGGCTTTTGAGGCTCCCGGAATTAAGAATTAAGGAGCAAACCTCCCGAACTGGAGAGAAGCAGCCCTGCGGAGCCGTCTGCCGTGCATGCAGAGTCACTCTGACTCCTCCCTGCTTCTTTTTTTTTTTTTTCCCCCATTTCTCTCCCACCCCTTCCTTTATTCTACCTTTGCCAACCTTCCTTAGGTTTTGTGTTTTATCTCCCTCTTCCCCACCCCTCTCCCACTCCCCTTCTCGCTCCGCTGCCTGATTCCTGCTCCCCTGTTTGTGTTGGCAAGGGCCGTGCTCCAATTACCTCATATTTGGAGAGAAGGACGCCGCAGCCAATCCCCGCTCCCCCTGCTTTTAGGTCAAGTGATTTCTGAACTGCAGTGAGATGCTTTGAATTTGTCTTCTCGCAGCGCCCAGGCTGTAAGATGGCTGTCTGGAGCGGCGGCGGTGGCGGCAGGGCTGGCGGGAGGGGACGGCGACAAGGGGCAGTCCGCGGAGCGCTGCGCGCCGGGCGTTTGATCCGATGAAGCCCAGGCTGGGATTTATTCGGGAGCCGGCGACTCGCTCAGCTGCGTTCCTGCCGGCAGCGAGCAGGAGGAGATGGGGAATTCGCTGGGCTGCGTTAAAGAGCAGAAGGAAAAAGCTGTGGGGAAGGCGCCGCTGTCTCCCAAAAAAAGGGTCCGCTTCAAACGGAGGCGGAGAGGGAAGCGGAGAGCGATGCCGGAGGCAGCCCCGCAGGAGGAGCCGCCGGCACTGGAGGTGGCCGAGGATGAGGAGGTGCCCAAGTGGAAGGCAGCCCCCCGGCAGGAGGGAGGAGAGGAGCCCTCCGGCAGCCGGCCCCGCGGCGGGGACCCCGAGCCGGCGGCGCTGCCCCCCGGGATCATCGTGCAGGTGAAGGAGCGCTTCCAGGGGGAGGTGCAGAAAGCTCGCCTGGTGCCGGAGCCGCAGCGGCCGGGCGTGGCGGGAGCTGCCCGGGAGGAAGGCACCACCGTCATCGCCCGCCTGCTGGAGAACCCGGCCGAGAAGGACTGCGAGAAGGCGGTCAGCCGGCTGGTCGAGCTGCAGAGGAGCGGCAGCTGCCGGGCCGTGCTGCTGCCCCTGCGTGCGGCAGGGACTGATGGCCCTGCGGGGAGACTCCTGTCCCCGGCCGGCGCCGTGTCCGGCCAGGAGCCAGCGCCCAGCCGGGAGCCGGAGGCCGGCAGCGCCCTGGATGCCTGGAGGAAAGGAGGCAGCGATGATCCCAGCTCCAGCGCCGCGTGGACCTGCTCGTCCGCAGCAGAGCCGGGCACCCTGTCCGAGCTGTCTACGCCGTCCCCCATGGTGGATCAGCTGGAAAACCCCAGTGCGGGGAGAAGCTCAGGGTTGCCGTCGTCTCGGGCCGGAGAGGGAGATGGTCACGGGCTGCCGGCTTCCCGCAGCCCATCCTCCTTCAGCGGGCGCAGCGGCAGTGCAGCCCGGAGCTCCTCGGGGTACGGCAGCGACCGGCCGGCCAAGGGCACAGCAGCTGGTGGGACCACGGTGTCACCCTCTGATGGTGGCCTCAGGCTCGCTGTGGAGGGCCGGGCTTGGAGGGGGAGCTCGGGGACAGCCGGAGCAATGGTCAGTGTGTGCGTGTGTCCTCGCCCCCTTTCCGGAGCGGGGTGGGGGGACCTGGCTCAGTGGACCCCCAGATCCTGGTGGCCCCTGGGCACGGTCATTTCGGCAAGGGGCGACCTCGTGCTGAGCACGGGTGGCAGGATGCTGGGGCAGAGAGCTTCTGAAGTCTTTTCCCCATCAGCATCTTCCCTGGGAAAGTATCCCTTGGGGACTGACCCATCCTGCCCTCTGCTCCTGGACAGGCTGAGAATGATGGTCACCACATCCAGTGGGTGCAGCTGGTGGCTGCTGTCACCAGTGGCACCACGTGCCCTCAGGGCTGCTGGCTCCGGTGTGAGCTTGGGGTGTCCCCTTCCTGCTGCCCGTGCGGGATGAACGGCGGCAGGATGGACATGGAGACATGGAGGCTCTGTCTGCTCCGAGGAGGTCTCCAGGAGGAACAGGAGGGGATGATTCTGTGGTTTGGAGTGTGTTTCTGTTTGGTGGTCACTCTTTTGGGAGTCACAGAGTGGGCAAAGGTGCCTTTAGGTCTGGCCAAGCTCTGAGTGTCCCAGGACAAGCGCGTGGTTCGAGGGGCAGTGGCCGCCAATACCTTTGCCAGGTTGGGACCAGTGTCACAGCCACCATGTGGCCTTCAGCATCCTGCCACCAGTTGCTTGATGCAGGAAGCTGGTGCTTGAAAGGTTTGGAAGGGTTTGGCCCCAGGTCCTGCGAGTTTCCTCTCTCTTTTCTCGCTGGTGCCTCCCTAAATCTTTGTCCTGTCACAGACATGTGAAGAAAGGAGGGTGGAGCTGGTGCCGCACCCTGCACCTCTGTAAGCACATCTCCAGGAGAGTTTCCTTCAAGGATGCTCTCAGGGAAGAGGCCCAGCGGTTGGAGAACCCCAGCGCTGTGTCAGTGATTAAAAATAAAGGATTTATCAGTGCAGGGTGCTGTGAGGTGCTCCCGGATGGGCAGCAGTGCTGGAGAGCCCCGGGTGGGGGCACAGCCGGTGGGTGGGTTCACAGAAGGGTTCATTCTGCTCTTCATTAAGAGCCATCAGGTAATTAACAGAGGGGTGCTGAGCAGAGGGAGGTTTTTGGGTCCTCCTCTGCTCCCTGCAGGCGTGGAAGTTCCCATCCTACAGCCTGCTGCTCACCCAGCACATCGTCCCATCCATCCTGGCTCTGCCGCCGTGTGCCGGCTCCCGACGTCCCCGGGTGAAGGCAGCCCCGGGGCTGGAGGAGTTAAAGGCAGCTCTGGCAGTGTGGCAGCAGCTGACAAAGAGCAGTTTTATGTGTGATGAGCGTATCAGGCTGGAGAGGGAGGTGAGCTGCAGCATACCAATGACACCGGCAGCATCCGCCCCGCCGGCGGGAGGGATGGATAATCCCGCAGGTCTCCTGCCTGCGAAGGGATGTCTGACAGCCGGGACCTGTGCCATGCCAGCACCCAGCTGGGTGTGTTTTTGGGGAGGAATAAAGCAGCTGGGTGTTTTCAGGGCGGCGGGCAGGGCTGAGTCCTGGCACACCTTCTCCCTGCAGTGCCGGGAGGAGGAGGAGGAGGAGGAGGAGGAGGAATCCAGGGAGCCCCTGCTGCCTTTCCGCGGGCACCCCAGAAAATCCGAGCGGCTCCCATCCTCCCCTTTGTCCGCCCCTTAATTAAGGGGAGGTAATTGTACTAATTGGGGAGCTGGAGAGGGGAGGGCGAGGAGGAAGCCGTGCCAATCAGGAATATGCTGGCATGCGGGGACACGTGTGTGGCGTCACGTGCCAGTCTGGGATTCGCAGCCAGCCCCGTCTGAGGGGTCCGTGACTGTCGCTCTCTTTTGTTGGGAATTGGGTCACAGCACCCCTGCCACCACCAGCACCCCCTGGTGCGAGGCAGAAGGGGGGATGTCACATCCTTGTCACCGTCCTGCCTTTTTCCCCCCTGCCGTGGAGCTGCTCCGTGGCTGCAGGTCAGGGAAAAACCTCCTCCTCTCCAAGTGTTGCTTCCTGCTTCTAAAGTTGGTATTTTTTTACACCGGGATGCTCCAGGTGGAGCTCCCCTGCCACACCTGCAGCCCCAGCAAGGGGTATTGGTGGTGGTCCCTTCTCATTACCCACCCTGGGTGCTGCTGGGTGGGAGTGACCATTCCTGTGGGAGCCCCGGGTGTCCGAGCCTGCTGGACACATGATGGATCACACCTCGTGATGGGTGCTGGGCAGGGGTAGCGAGGCTACAGGAGGTGCCCAACGTGTTTGGAGCAGGGAGAGGCAGGAAGGGACCTGCCTGGAGCCTCCTCTCTCCAGGACGTGGCGTTCCCAGCGAGGTGTGTCCCTGCCTGGCGGGGACAGGGATGGTGCGGAGGGAGCGGCTCTGGTGGGTGTTGGAAGCTGGGGTTTGGTGGTGTCACCTCGTGTCCCAGCTGGGCTGGGCCGTGTGGCCGAGCAGCACCTGCTGCCCCTGTGAAGTGGGGTTGGCAAATCTGGCTCTGCTTGCTTGGACCTCCAGCCTGCCCAAACCGCCTCACCCCGGCGTTGTCCCGCAGGTCCAGTGACCCCATTCCCAAGTTTCTCGGCTCCCCTCTCCCCCACGAGTTTCCTCCTGCCCTTTTCTGGTAGCCAGGTCTGGGGCAAGCTCGTAGAAACTTGGATGTGCCCGTTGGAGCTTTCCCTGCTCCTGCATCCTCCCATGGCTGTGCTGCTTCCTTGCAGATCTCCGACATCTACATCAGCGGGGAGCTGGGGGATATGTCAGCCAAGGAGAAGCTGCTGCTGTGGACACAGAAGGTGACAGCAGGTTACATCGGGGTGAAGTGCACCAACTTCTCCTCGTGCTGGAGCGACGGCAAGATGTTCAACGCCCTCATCCACAGATACAGGTAGGCAGGAAGGAGCAGCGGAGAGGGATGAGGATGTCCCCAGGGGTCCCTGCCCACCGCTGCGGTCAGTGAGGGGCTGGAGTGCTTGGAGACGTGGGTGAGGCTTGTAGGGAGCAATGTGTTTTTTGGCCTGGAATTATCTCTTCTGTTGAGTGGCTGTGGCAGGGGGGATGCTCGGAATGAGCAACAAATACATCAGGTTGCAGGAAGAAAACATCTTAAGGAGGTTTGGGAGAGAGGCAGGAAAGAAAAGCTTTCAAGCTCCTGAGTGCTGCAGTGGCTACGTGTCAGTGCTGCCCTTTCGCCCTCCATGAGCATCAGCGCTTCCAACCTTTTATCCAAGGATCTCAGAGGCCTCCCAAGCAGCAGTTAAACCTCTCATGGTTCCTTCTCCCTCAGCTGGGGCCAAGAGGATTTTCTTTGCAGCCTGAACGCTCCTTCCCCAAACGGGATGAGCTGGGGAGATCCTGCAGCCCAGGTCTCCTTGGAGAGCCGCCAGCCTGGGACAGGGGCTCAGACCAAGCCTCAGAACCACCCATGGCAGAGATGCCCGTCCAGGATGCTCTGCCCTGGGCTGGTTGTGACTCTGGGGCGTGTCTTGCAGGCCAGATCTGGTGGACATGGAGAGGGTGCAGATCCAGAGTAACCGGGAGAACCTGGAGCAGGCCTTTGAGATCGCCGAGCGCCTGGGGGTCACACGGCTGCTGGATGCCGAAGGTGGGTGGCCCAGGGCATGTGGCCAGTGCAGAGAGATGCTGACCTCTCTTTCCACTCCCTTTCCTCACTGCCTTTCTGCCTCCCTCTTGCCAGACGTGGACGTTCCCTCTCCAGATGAGAAATCCGTGATAACTTACGTGTCTTCAATCTACGATGCCTTTCCCAAAGTCCCCGAGGGAGGAGAAGGGATCAGCGCCATTGTAAGCACTGCTGCGGGCTGGGAGGCTGGGAGGGGCAGCTGGGGGTCGTGGGAAGGGTTTGGGAAAGGGTCTGTTCCCCGTGGAAGAGGGCTGAGGAGGGGGAAGAGGCTCAGAGAGAGGAGGGAGCATCCCCACTGCGGTGTCTGCCCCCGTGACCTGCTGGGTGTCTGTGAGGCCACGGCGCTGCCCGGGCACTGCAGGAGAAAAGCTGAGCTTCCAGAGGGCTTCCAGGAGAATCCTGGAATGGCATCCAGGGATGTTCCTGGGGATGGCATCACGGCGGGGAGGCCCTGGCACGCGATCCACCCCGCAGCTTGTCCGTGGCACCTCTGATAAGGGCTGTCCCTTATCCCCATGGATATTTGCCTGCCAGCAAAGAGCACTCTCTCCCCACAGGAGGTGGATTCGAGGTGGCTGGAATACCAGAGCCGTGTGGAGTCCCTCATCTCGTGGATCAAGCAGCACATGATACTCATGTCAGACAAATCCTTTCCCCAGAACCCTGTAGAGCTAAAGGTGGGTCCTGGGTGGGTCCCACCCGCAGTGTCCCCTGTGCCCAGCGCCAAGTGGACAGTGGCATTCCCAGGGTGGTTCCTGACCAGCCTTTCTCATCCCAGGCACTTTATAACCAGTACATACACTTCAAAGAAACTGAAATCCCAGCGAAGGAGCAGGAAAAACGACAGATAGAGGAGCTCTACAAACTGCTAGAGGTGAGGCTCACCGTGGCTGCCCGGAGGCTGGCAAGGGGGAGAATGTTGTGCTTTTTTAGCAAGGCTAAACTGTGCTCGGTTCAGGTTTATTTTGGAATGGAGGAGTGGGAATAACCCTCAGGACTGTGAGCACATTGCGGGAGAGGAGGCAGAGCCACTCTTCCCTCACTGCGAGGGAGAGGTGGGAGATGCCAACCTGCTGGTGTTTCCCCCAGGTATGGATCGAGTTTGGACGCATCAAGTTGCCCCAGGGCTACCACCCCAACGATGTGGAGGAGGAGTGGGGCAAGCTCATCATCGAGATGCTGGAGCGTGAGAAGCTCCTCCGGCCGGCAGTGGAGAGGTCAGTGCTGTCCCCTGTCCTCCCTCTGACCGCAGGGACATCCAAAACCCCTCTCTCATCTCCCTCCTGTCATTCCAGGCTGGAATTGCTGCTACAAATCGCTAACAAAATCCAGAATGGTGCTCTGAGCTGTGAAGAGAAGCTCACCCTGGCGAAGAACACGCTGCAGGCTGTGAGTGGGGGGTGGTGTCTCCCCCTCCTGATTTTATAGATTTATTTGTTTTCCCGCTCTTCTTTTGCACCCATCTCCTCCCCTCTCTTCTGCCTGGAGTGGTGGATTCCCCTGGGCAGTTTTCCTTTTTTTTCTGTCCTTCAGCCTATCCCAGAGTTGCTGTAGGGGACCTGGTGGATATTTGGTGATCCACAGGTCACCTTGAGGACAGGGGGATTGGGAATGGTCTTGTTCTGTGGGAATACAGCAAGTGGGGCTGGACATCTGCAGAGGTGCTGGTGTGGAGGAGAACACCAGCAAGAAACTTCCCCACAGTGGGAAAGTTTGTTGTATGATTTTTGTTGTATGATGAGGCTTAAAAAAACCTCGTTTTTGAGAAATATTCACCGGTGGCAGAGCCTGCATAGGGAGCAGGTTTCTGAAGAGGTTTTCTTTGTTGTGGGAGAAAGAGATGTTGGTGGAAAAGGGAGCTAAAAATGGTGATCCCATCTAGCCTTGGAAGCTTTCAGTTCATCCTTGGGATGCGACGTGAAGGGGGTGGATCCATGTTCTGCTCCAGTTAAGCCCATGGATCAAAAGGTGTTTCCAGTCTCCGAGCTGGGCTGCTGGGGTGTTCTCCCTGCCCCTCCTGGTCCTGAGTGTAGTCTCGACTTGGCAGTGAGTTTTTGAGAAATTTCAGAGAAAAGCTGAAGAAAGCGATTTCTTTTTTAACTTGTCTTCAATTGTAATAGCTAACTCCATTTCTAAAGGGAATTTTTTAAAGAGAAAAGAATATAAATATGAGAAATGTTTATGGTAAAGTGTTTACCTTGACCAATGGAAGGTCTCCTCTCTGTTCTTGCTGTGCATTCCTTTCTGGTGCTGAACACAGACACGAACACAGGCAGACGATCCCAGCAGGTGAACCTGCTGGAGGGAAGCTGCTAGATCTCTCTCAATCTTCTTTTTTAATAATATCTATCTATATATCTATCTATAAATAAAAACCTTCTGATCTTCAATCCATGAACTCTTGAGTCTTTGTAGAAAACACCAGGCCCCTAGCACAGGGCCAAGGACATTGACCCCTGAGTGTCCTGTGTGTCCCCACAGGATGCTGCTCACCTGGAGTCAGGCCAGCCGGTGCAGTACGAGTCCGACGTGGTCGTGTACCTGCAGGAGTGCGAGGGGCTGCTCCGCCAGCTCCAGGTGGATGTGCAGATCCTCCGGGATGAGAACTACTACCAGCTGGAGGAGCTGGTGTTCAGGTGACCGTGGAGAAGCTTCCTCGGGGCAGGGGGGGTACTGCACATCTGCTCTGTTCGGGGGAAGGAGGGAGCCACGTGTCCATCTCCTTTGTGTTGTCTTGTCGTGGTCTTAAAATTAAAACTAAAACACGGGTTGTGGGGTGAAGGGGTTTTTACTTCGGTGTTTATTTCAGGATTTTTGGGTGCAGCACTTTGTCTGGGTGGAATGTTCTGAAAGTGCACGCACACCGTCAGACTGAAATACACATGGTTAAAGGCTTTGCAAAATCAGCATATTTATTAAAGATTCTTTAATGAGAGGTTCGAGTGAACTCTCTGTTTTGAGGAACTTTTTTCTTGGACAGGCTTATTTTAGTTTACAAAAATATAGTTTTGGAGAAGACTTTGGTGTCTGGGGCTTCCAGACTGTTTGGTCTCTTGATTTAATGGTGCAGTGGGTCTGAGCTGAGTTATCAGGCTTGGAAAGTCACAAGTATGTGGGCTAAAAGCACTAAGAATACATAAAACCATATAAAAGAGTGTGTGAGAGGGGTATAAAAGAAAAAGCAAAACATCATTCTGGTATCACTTACCCTGCTCCTCGCTCGCTTCCCCAGGATCATGAGGCTGCAGGACGAGCTGGTGACGCTGAGGTTGGAGTGCACCAACCTGTACAGGAAAGGTCACTTCTCCACCCTGGAGCTGGCGCCCACGTCCACGCTGAGCACCACGCACCTGAAGGGCGAGTCCCTGACCAAGGGGCTCCACACCTCCTCGGCCTCCTGGTTCCGCAAGCCGATGACCAGGACAGAGCTGGTGGCCATCTCCTCCTCCGAAGACGAAGGCAGCCTCCGCTTCGTCTACGAGCTGCTGGCCTGGGTGGAGGAGATGCAGGTGAGTGCCAGGCCAGACCTCCTGCCTCTGCTCTGATGTGGGAAACTGCCCTGGGTCTTTTCCTGCCTTTACCTGTGAGCAGTTGCTTGAACTGATGCCTTAAATGGCTCCCTAGAAACAGAAACCAGACAGGAATAAAGGTATAAAGGAGGGATTGATTGGAAAGGCCTTCAGAGGTCACACTCTGGGCTCCAGAGGCTCCTGCCTCAGTGCATCCCAAAATGGACAATGACAGCTCCCGAGTTCTTCCCACTTTGATATCAGCATCAATTGCCCAAGCAGAAGCCAGGCAAGGATGGAATTTGCCCAAGCTTGCCCCCCCCTCCCCAAGATGAAGGTTTGCAGTTGTTGGGCCCAGGAGGGTCTGGGTGTCCTTGGAGAGCGAGCTGGAGAGGCTTTGTTATGTCAGTGTGAGCATGAGAGAACAGCACTGAACGAGCTCCAGGGAGCTGCAGAGTTCCACTAGCAATACAGGATTTGAAAAATATGAAAGTTAAACCCTAAGGCATCAGGATGGTTTGTAGTTTTTGGAGATCCCAGGCTTCTGTCTGGAGCTGGGGTTTCTCTTTTGTGGTCCTGCTGGCCAGTGGGGATCAGAGGAGCCTTTCAGAGCTGGAAGCAGATCTGTGCTGATGCAGCCACTTTGTGTTATGTGGGTGGGAAGCTCGCGTAGGCTGTCCCAGAAATATTCAGTGTTGGAGCACTGGCTTAGGATCTTCTCCCAGGACTGGGAGGTGTTTGTGGGAATCACATGGGGGGGATTCCTGGTGTCCTTTTGCCAGCGGAATGAGCAGTGCTGACCTGAGCCTCTTGGTTTCAGATGAGGCTGGAGCGGGCGGAGTGGGGCACCGACCTGCCGAGCGTGGAATCCCAGCTGGAGACCCAGAGGCACATCCACACCAGCGTGGAGGAGCTGGGCTCCAGCGTGAAGGAGGCCAGGATGTACGAGGTACGTTGGGGGACACCACTGAGGGCACTGGGATCAGCTCTTGTGGATCTGGGACAGAGGTGGTTTTTAAGGATGGAGCTCCTGAGTGGACGCGGCACTGCCCCAAGCCGTCTCCTCCACCTCCCCTTCCTCACGCAGAGCTGTGGGGAGAGATCTGGGGACAGGGTTCTGGGGTGATGCTGTCCCGTGTGGGGGTAACAGGAGCATCTCTCATTCCTCAGGGTAAGATGTCTCCGAATTTCCGCGCCAGCTACACGGAGACGCTGGGCAAGCTGGAGACGCAGTACTGCAAACTGATGGTGAGCGAGCTCCGTCCCTGCTCCAGGGCTGCAGAGAGGGGAGGAAATCCATCATCTACGGAGTGGGGAGGAGGTTAATAAATAATTCCTCGTGTCCAGGAAACCTCGAGCTTCCGGCTGAGGCACCTCCAGAGCTTGCACGGATTCGTGTCCCGGGCCACCGCCGAGCTGATCTGGCTGAATGAGAAGGAGGAGGAGGAGCTGGCCTACGACTGGAGTGACAACAACCCCAACATTGCAGCCAAGAAGAATTACTTCTCGGTGAGTGCTGGGAGGGCAGGTGCTGCTTTTGATCTGCTCTGGAACCCTCAGCTCCCAGCAGACCCGAATTCCCGAGGCTGGATGCTCCCTCCCGGCTCGCCGAGCTTGTTGCTCCTGAATGGAGCTGATGGGAGCTCTCCCCGGAGCAGAACGTGAAATGGAAGTGTGTGTTCAATCGAATTCCCATCAAAAAGGCATCAAAAGATGTATTTTTAGTGTTATTTTGGAGCTCAAGGCGTCTTGAACTAGCAGGGGTGAGGGGGGTAAGTCTGAGCCAAGGAGGAAGATTAATTCCTCTTTAAAGCAATATAAATAAATTCCCGTCTTTCCACGAGCACGCTGTCTGGAGCTGAAGAGGTCCCTGGGCAGGTTTCCAGTGCCTGTTTGGCGCACGGGAGGCAGATTCCCATCGGGAATGGGACTGTGCTGCATTCCCTGAGAACTTCCACGCAGCGTGAGCGAGCTCCCGGGGCTGAGGTTTGGACTTTGCCTGTGTCCCTCGTGCAGGAGCTGACAGCAGAGCTGGAAGAGAAGCAGGACATCTTCCGCTCCCTCCAGGACACGGCTGAGCTGCTCTCCCTGGAGAACCACCCGGCCAAGCAAACCGTGGAGGTGAGCAGGGGACCTGGAATGGCCGTGGGGTTCCCAAGGATCAAACCAGCTCGCCTGGGAACTTGAGAGGCAGTGCCCGAGGAGGTGTTTTAGGGACACCAGTGCGGTGGTGGAGCCGTTTAATTTTGGGAAGTGGCCATTCCCAGGTAACCCCCACCTCAAACTGAGACGCAAACAGGCAGAGCGAGGCGAGGTGGTGCAGGGAATGGCCTGGGCTGCCCTGGAGCCACCCAGGCTTCCAGGGACTCTGGTGGTGAAAGAAAGGGCAGTGGGAACCTTTTCCATGGTTTCCAGACTGCCTCTGGCGTCGTGGCCGTGTGGGACGTGGGGACACTTGAGACAGGGTCTGCCACCTCCTGTGTCCAAACCCTCCTGGATGCAGCCAGATTTTGGTCATTTCTGCCCCTCCCTCTGGCTCCTGCGTCCTTCCCGTGCCCCTCCTGGCTGCGGATGCCTCTTTTCCAGCTCCCTTTTCCGTGTTTCCTGCAGGCCTACAGCGCTGCCGTGCACACCCAGTGGCAGTGGATCAAGCAGCTCTGCCTGTGCATGGAGCAGCACGTCAAGGAGAACTCTGCCTACTTCCAGGTATTTGGGACCAAATCCCCGCGGTCCCATCCCGCTCTGTGAGCTCCCTGTGCTGCTGTTCTCCTCGGGGGGAGAGGGAAGGAGGGATTTGGGCTTTTTCTGGAATATCCGTTAGCTGCTCCCCTGGGCGTTGCTGGGGGAAAAGGGGTCAACTTCCCATTTTCTGGCCGTACCCATGGGATGATCCTGCCCTTGCAGCCCTGAAGCCAGAGCAGCGTCAGGAGCTGCTGGCTGAGCCTTTGGGGTGCTCCGTGCCTTCCTTCAGGCTGCTCAGGGCACTTGTCTGGGTTCCTGTGACCCTTTTTGCCTCCCCGCAGTTCTTCAGCGACGCCCGGGAGTCGGAGGCGTACCTGCGGAACCTGCAGGACTCCATCAAAAGGAAATATTCCTGTGACCACAACACGAGCCTGACGCGGCTGGAGGACCTGCTGCAGGACTCCATGGTGGGTTCTCCCACACCCCACCACCCTGCTCCAGTCCTGCAGCATTGCCTGGGGCACCTCTGCCTTCCCCAGGGGGGAACTGGGCTCTTTATCCCCACGGTTTGGGGGGACGTGGTTTGTTTTCCGCCTCGGGCAGTGATTTGCTTTCCCTTGGAGCTGCTGAGTGGCCAGGGGCTGCAGGCTGTGGTGGTGTGGCTGGAGGTGGTCACTGTCATTCAGAGGCACCGTCTGACCTCTCTGTGTCCTCAGGATGAGGAGCAGGCAGCCTGTGCCGTCCGTGCCAGGTCCCAGCCTGACGTGTGAGCTCCTTCTGCCCCGGTCATGCCCATCCTGCCATCCTGCTCGAATCCTGCTGACAAAGGCAGGGCCCGTCTGATGCTCCTGGTTCTGCTTTGGAGCCGCTGGAGAAACGCCTGCTCTTTATCCAGCCCAAATCCCGTGTTAATCCGTCCTGCTGGATGGGGGAGAGCCAGGGCAGCCTGGCTGTGCCAGGGGCTGATCTCTGAGCACATGGCCTGGCTTAGCTGCAGCAGAGAGCAGAGCCCTGGCCATGGCACTGTCACCTTCTTGCCTGATTTGGCCTGAAAAAAACCCCAACAAAACAACCTAAAAACAAACCCCGCGAGGAGCGAAGCATCAGCTGGTGGTGGACACCAGGGTCAGGGGAGGATTGGGGCTGTGGGGGAAGCGCTGAGGCGGTGGCAGGGTCAGGAGGTGTGCGGTCACTCTGCTCCCAGTGCCCAGCGCAGCTCCCCGGAGCGTCCTGGGGTGGCCTTACTGGGGGTGATGGGAGCATCAGCGCCCTTCTCTCTCCTGGGGGCCTGGTGGCTCCCCCATCCTCTCTGTCCTCAGGGACACAGAGCAGCTGGCCTGGCTCCTGGGGTCTGTATCTGGGAGCCCTGGGACAGCAGGAGTCTGGCAGGTGCCGTCTCGGGTGGGAGAGGCTGTTCTGGGCAGCCCGAGAGTGGCCACAAACCCAGGACTGGGGCAGCTGCCCTGAGCTCAGCTATATTACTCTTTCTTACCTAATAAGTTAAAGTTGTATTTCTTCCAATCATGCTCCCCGGGACAGGCACAGGTAGTTTATTTAATCATTTATTCTTTTCTTTTTCTTTCCTTTTTTTATTTATTTTTTTTTAATTTTTTTTTTTTTTTAACCATTAAAGTCTCCTCCGCTGTCGTAGCACACTAACCAACCCCAGAGTACTGAGCATGAGGGAGAACATCTCCTGGGACACCCTTTTTGTTTTTTCTTTGGAAACCTTGGCCACAGCCAGCGTGGGCTGAGCTGTCACTGACCACGAGCTGCCCGTGTGGTGATCCACACACGTCTCCACCGGAGGCTCTTCCAGGGGAGCTTTGCCCACCAGACCCCACCCTGGGTTGATCCCATCACCAAACCCAGCAGGGATTTTGTAGGATTTGGCAGATTGCTCCCCAGAGCCAGAGGCCTGTGCGATCACTCCACCGCGAGCTCCTTCTCCTGGGATGTTTTATCCGCGTGATTCATCGTCTCCCATTCCAGCCATTGGTTTAAGCACCCTTTCATCCTTCGCTTTAGAGAAGAGAGCATGCTGCCCTGAGCTCTCCTCCGGGCAACCAAACCAGCTTTGGGCTGGAGGTTGTCCTGCTCTCGGCCCCTCACAGCTCCTGGGACTTCGTTTTGGTGGATGTTGTGTTTGGGTTTTTTTTTTTTCCCTTTTTAAAAGAAAACGTTCTCTTGTCCTGCCAGCCAGAGAGCCAGAGGTGTGCATGTGGCTTTGCAGGGCAGTGGGAGTAGCGGTGACGTCCGTCCTCCCCCCATTCCCATCTCCTGAGCCCTCTTCCCATCCTGCCAGGGCAGCAGGATCCTCCTGACGTGTTTGCTCAGCCCTTGCAGGCCAGCATTGGGGTGGGGGGAGAGCCGAGACCTCCCCTCACCGTCCTCGAGTGACCTGCCCATCCTCCTTCTCCCTGCCAGGATGAGAAGGAGCAGCTCATCCAGTCCAAGAGCTCCGTGGCCAGCCTGGTGGGACGGTCCAAAGCCATCGTCCAGCTGCGGCCCAGGAACCCGGAGCACTCCGTGAAGGGCACGATCCCCATCAAGGCTGTCTGTGACTACCGGCAGATCGAGGTGAGGGGCTGGGAGGGTGTTGGTGGTGATGCCTTAAACGGCTACTTAGAAACAGAGACCAGGCAGGAATAAAGGAATAAAGGAGGGATTGATTGGAAAGGCCTTCAGACGTCACACTCTGGGCTCCAGAGGCTCCTGCCTCAGTGCATCCCAAAATGGACAATGACAGCTCCCGAGTTCTTCCCACTTTGATATCAGCATCAATTGCCCAAGCAGAAGCCAGGCAAGGATGGAATTTGCCCAAGCTTGCCCCCCTGTCCCCAAGATGAAGGTTTGCAGTTGTTGGGCCCAGGAGGGTCTGGGTGTCCTTGGAGAGCGAGCTGGAGAGGCTTTGTTATGTCAGTGTGAGCATGAGAGAACAGCACTGAACGAGCTCCAGGGACCTGCAGAGTGACACTGAGCACTGCAGGGCTGGGAACAGAGAAAAGTTAAACCCTAAGGCATCAGTGGCATTTGGGGGTGGGAAGGCAGGGACGAGGCAGGGGGAGTGACGCCTGTGGTGGTTCAGAATTCCGTAGAATCTGTCCGTGGAAGGCAGGGTGGGAGGGAAACAGCAGGGCTGTTTTTCCTGGAGCAGATTTCCCACATCTCAGAGGAATTCTGGGTAGGAGCTGGAGTCCTTTCCCCTTCCAGGGAGGACAGGCTCCATCAGCCTCAGCCAAATGAGTGCGTGGGTGGCAGCTGGCTCCCTTCCACTTCCCTGCCCCTTCCTCCCCCGGCACGAGCCTGGCACCGTTCCAGGCTGTTGCTTGATGGAAACAGATCCATCTGGGTATTTTTGGGAGCTGGCTCACCCCCGGGAGAGGGGCTGGGCAGCAGGGAAGGGTGTGCACGGCCCCGCTGCTGGTCTCTGACGGGCTGGGGGTGCCGGTGCTGTCGCAGATCACCATCTGCAGGAACGATGAGTGCGTCCTGGAGGACAATTCCCAAAGGACCAAGTGGAAGGTGATCAGCCCCACGGGGAACGAGGCCATGGTGCCTTCTGTCTGCTTCCTGATCCCCCCGCCCAACAAAGAGGCCATCGAGATGGCCAACAGGTAACTTTGGGTGGCAGTCACGGAGAGGTGAGGTTTGGAATTTGGGGTGGGAATGGGAAAAAGGGTGGAGATGGAGGAACGAAAAGTGGTTTGTGGTGAGGAGAGGAATCCCTCGTGGTTCCTCAGCTGCAAACTCCATTGCAGCGACTGCTGCAGTGGCTTGAAAACTGAAAACGTGACAGTTTGGGAGGAGGGATCCCCCCAGGGATCTCTGGCACGGAACAGCAGGAGCATCGCTCCCTGCCTGCTGCCAGACTGGGATTGATGGGCTGCTGTCTGGCAGCAGTGGCCAGAGGATTAACGGGGTCAGGGCTGGGTTTGCTGGGAAGATCCAGGGCCCGATGGATCTGCTCCTTCCCCTCACAGGGTGGAGCAGCTGTACCAGAAAGTGATGGCTCTCTGGCACCAGCTCCACGTGAACACCAAGAGCCTCATCTCCTGGAACTACCTGCGGAAGGACATAGCCCTGGTGCAGAGCTTCAGCGTGGAAAAGGTGTGGAGGCACTTTCCTGCTTGGTCCCGGGGTTGTGCTGCTGGCCAGGCTTCTCCGTGTGGCAGAGGAGAGGGTGAACACCAGACAGGGCAGGACTGGGGAAGTCAAGGGTCTTTACACCTGGAACAGTGCGCGCCTTAAAAAGGGTCACAGTTTACAACTGTGGGGAACAGCAGGGGAAAGGGGAACAATTTACACCTTGAAAACCTGAGTTTGGGGGTGCTGTGCGAAAGGATTGAGGCTTTTCCCAATAAAAAGAGTACCTGGAGTTTGCTGCCGATGAGAGGTTGTGGACTGAGCATTTCATTAGGGGGTGAGCACGGCTGGAGGGAGGCAGGAGGCTGATACAGAGGATTTACGTTTCCTCCTCTGAGAGCACTCCCCTGGCGAATGAAGGCGGAAAGTTGTTCCTGATGTTTGGATGTGCCCTTTTTCCCACCTGCAGCTCAGATCCTTGGCTCAAGGGGAGTGTCAGCAAGCCCTGAAGAGCCTCCAGGCACACTACGAGGATTTCCTGCAGGACAGCCGGGACTCGGAGCTCTTCTCCGTGTCGGACCGGCTGCGCCTGGAGGAGGAAGTGGAGTCTTCCAAGGAACACATCCGGCAGCTGCTGGAGTCCATGGAGAACGGTGAGCTTCAAAGGGCCTGATGGTTTAACCAGGAGCTGTGGGAACTCATAAACAAAGGATTTATGGGGCGGCTTCGTGTTCTTCTTTTCCCGAGCTGGCTGGTTGATGGCGTGAGCAGCTGCTCTCCTTATTTCTCCATCCATCCATCCGAGCGTACGGCCTTTGTCCAGCAGTATTCCTGCAGAGAATCCTTGGCTTTGCAGCTTCAGCTGAACTGCTGAGTCCTTAGATTGTTGGCAGCGGGTTAAGTTGTCAGGGTGCATTCCAAGCTAGGAACCCTTCCTACATTTAGTCCTTGGGAAAACACACGTGGCGGTGGCACTTGTGACACCATGAGTCCTGCTAGGACCGAGCAAGGTTCCCTGTGGCCGGACTCGTTTCTGGAGCGAGATTATTTAATTAACGTGGTTTCCATCTGAGCAGAGATCCCAGTGTCAGCTCCGGGGGATCCCGGCGGGTCTCCCGTGGTGCTTGAGCTGCTGTTCTGTGCCTCTCCGCCTTGCAGAGGACAAGGACGAGACCGTGGCCAGGACGTACCTGTCGGAGCTGAAGAACATCCGCCTGCGCCTGGAGGAGTGCGAGCAGCGACTCGTGAGCCGCATCCAGGCCCCGAGCAGCGCCCGGGCGGACGGGGACACCATCCAGGAGAATGCCATCCGCATGGCAGAGCAGGAGGTCAGGCCTGCTGCTGGGAGGTGGGCACGGGAGGGCCGAGGTGGACACGGGGCCAAAAACAGCCGTGGCTCCTCTGGAGAGAGCGTGTGGCGTGTAAGAGCCTGAGAGGAGAGGTGTGGGACTCCGGGCGGCTCTTCAAAGTGCTGTTTATTATTATTATTATTATTGTATCCAAGATGTTACAGCAGTCATGGGTGGTGGGTGACAGAGCCACACCTACAGCTGCCACCTGCAGCCTGTAGGCACACCTGAAGCCACCCTAGTTCTGGTTATGATGCATTATGTATTCTTCTTTGCTGAGTATCTTAATACATAGCAACCAATCAATACCTTTACTATTATCTATAGCCTATCATAACTACTGTCATTACCATATTATAGTCATTATTATCCAATCACAAAAGTTACAGTTTAAGCTTGAAGTTGTTTTTCAGTTTTCTTGCAGTGGAAAATTCTTAGACGTTTTTTCTGCTTGCCACATTGATCCGTCTTGTTTGCCTGTGATATCTTTCTGCTTGGTGAAAACATCCTTTTAATTTGTGGTCAGCTTATCCTTTGCTCTAAGTCACAATACCTCCTTCCAACTCGACATAACCTTTGCTTTCTTAGTTGTCCAGTAAGACTGGCTCAGCGATCCTTACGATGGACATTTATTATTCTTCTACATCAAAACTTGCTTCCATCTCTATCCCATTCTCAGTTTCTACATTCAGAGATCTTTTTGCCAAGCCTATGTGGTAGAACTGTGAAACTTTCTTGTCAAACTTTCATCCTCTCCAACAGCAGGGTTTTTGAGGGAATCTCACTGCACGGAAGGCAGCAGGAAACCTCAGGGGATGGGCTGCCGGCTTCGCTTCCTACCAGCTCCTTTGCCAAGGAGGGACAATCCCACTTTTTCCCTGCCTGTTCGGGGCTCTCCTTTCACGTTCTCTCCCTCCCTCCCTCTGCAGCGCACGCAGGAGGATCTGCAGCAGCTGCAGTCGGAGCTCCGGGTCACGTCCGAGAGGTGCTGCAGCTTCCTGGCCAAGGCTCCCGCGGGGCCCAGCACACCCCAACTGCGCTCCGAGCTCGACCTGGTGGTGAACAAGATGGAGCAGACGCACGGGCTGTCCTCCATCTACCTGGAGAAGTGAGTCGGGATGTGCCTCCCTTCCCGAATACCCTTTGGAGTATTCCCAGTTTGCTGAAGGCCTCGTTCCGTGCCTCCAGCGCGCCTCGTGCTGGGCGTAACCGAGCCCATCCCACCGCAGCCCCCAGATCTCTGGGATGTCATCGCGCTGCCTCTGCTTGATTTGCCAGGTTGAAGACGGTTGATGTCATTATCCGCAACACCCAAGGAGCAGAATCCCTGGTCAAAGGCTACGAGGTGAAGCTGAGCCAGGAGGAGGCCGTTCCCGCTGACCTGGCAGCCATTCAGACCCACAGGACGGCCTTGCAGGTTGGTGCCCTTGGTTTCTCAAGCAGAGGGTCCTTCAGCGTTTCCTGCTGAATTTGGACTGTGGGGTGTTTTCCTTGCCTCGATGTATCTGGGAGGGGTTTTGTGCTGCTGATGGGATGTCCCTGAATGCTTTTTAAGTGTAGAGGAGATGCTGTGGCTTGTGCTCTGTCTGCTGTTGTAGGACAGGGCCTGAACCAAACTGACTTGGGAGCATGGTCCCCTTCACTCTCCACCTCCTGTAACCCCACCCAGTTCTTTGCAGGTCAAGGAGAGTGGGAAAATAAACCCATTAACCCCTTCCCAGCCTTGTCAGCTCCGGGCAGGAGGACATCCCTGGCTTGGTCCCTTCTGCTTTCGGTGCCACCGACCTGGTGCTATCTCCTTTTGCAGCAATGGCTCGGGGAGGTGAAGGACAAGGGCTCTGTGTTCTCCACGCTGGAGGAGGAGATGGCCAAGGCGAAGGAGGTGGGGGAGCAGCTCTTCCGGCTGAGGCAGGAGCGCAGCATCGACCTGGAGCGCTTCCAGGAGAAGGGGAGCCAGCTCTGGGATCGCTGGCAGCGAGTCTGCGCCCAGATCGAGACCCGGTGAGGAACCTCCTGCCTCCTCTCCTCAGCTTCAGCTGAGAGTTGGGTCAGGCTGGGTGGTGGTGGAGATTTTTCCAGCTGGTGGCATTTCACCCTCTCCTCTTAACCTGTCGTGGTTTCCTCCCAGCCACACGGAGCTGGAGAGCATCCAGGAGGTGCTGAGCGATTACCGGCAGTGCCACAGCGCCCTGATCCAGTGGATCGAGGAGATCACAGCCCAGCAGGAGCTGATGAAGCCTGGCCAGGCTGAGGACAGCCGGGTGCTGTCGGAGCAGCTCAGCCAGCAAACGGTGAGGCAGCACCTCGTGATGTCTCGTTGCTGCAGCGACCGTGTCACTGCTTTTCATCTCCGAGCTTGAAAAGATGCCATGGGCCAGGGAAAAGAGGCTGCAGGCCCGAGCTGGGTGTCTGGGAAGTGGAGGAGCTCGGTTTGACTGGAGGTGCAGATGAGGTCTTGCGTGAAAAACTGGAGAGGGTAAAGTTTTTACCCGGAAGTTCAGGGATGCAGAACCAGAATTGCGCTCACCCCCCATGGCTGCTGTCAGAGAATCCCAGAAACGTTGGGTTGGGAGACATCTTCAAGATCATCTTGTTTCAACCCCCCTGCCATGGGCCAGGACACCTTCCACTCTCCCAGGGTGCTCTGAGCCCTGTCCAGCCTGGCCTTGGACACTTCCAGGGTTGGGGCAGCCACAGCTTCTCTGGGCACCAACTCAGCCAGCCTGTCCTGACAACCATTTTTGCTTTGAATTTCCTCGAAGGCTTTGGCGGCAGAAATCGAGAAAAACCAAGCCAAGCTGGACCAGTGTCAGAAATTCTCCCAGCAATACTCGGCTGCCGTCAAGGTACAGTTCCTCCCCTGCACCTTGGGTAGGGCGGGCTGGGCAGCAGCGGCCACGGTGGAGTTTGCAAGACCTCACAAGGTCTCCCCACCTTTTTCCAGGACTACGAGCTGCAGCTGATGACCTACAGGGCCTTTGTGGAGTCGCAGCAGAAGTCCCCCATGAAGCGCCGGAGGATGCTCTCCTCCTCGGATGCCATCACCCAGGAGGTAGGAACCCACCTAAGCTCGGCAGGGGGAAATTTTGAGGGGGGAGGGTTCCTTCGACGTGCCCAGCAAAAACCGCCCAGCAGCCTCTGTGAAATGAGCTCCTTTCTGCTGAACTCTCTCGTACAAATAAAGTTTCCACCCTCGCTGTTTTTTCCAATAGCCAGAGAGGATGGCTTAGTGCCCTAAGCACCAGGTATGCCATACCTAGACTCCTGGGAACCCCTGGGTCAAATCCAGCGGGGTCGGCTCAGCCCTTCGGCCTTGCGAGGTAAATAACCAGAGCACCATGCAGTGTTTGCTGTGTGTGCATCTTTGGGATGAGAACCTTCCATCAGGGACCCGAGCTCCTGTCTGCTCTGTGTGGATATTAAAAGATCCCGGTATAGCCCCTCTGTAAGAGTCGAGCATCCGCCCCAGTGTCCGTGGCCGGAGTTTCCCCTCGCTCCAGTGTCGTGCAGCATGCCTTGTGTGTAGGCCACCACCCTCCCCAGCAGACTTGCTGCGTTCCATTGGTGCCATCCCGGCTCCGCCAGGTGCCCTGGGGGGTTCCCGAGCCAGAGGTGCTGCTGCATCCGTGTCATGTTCTGTGGAGGGCTCCGGAATCCGCCAGCGGGGCTGATACACGCCCTCCCCACCCTCCCTTTTCCCTCTCTTTTCCCCCTTTCTCCCTCGGCAGTTCATGGATTTGAGGACTCGCTACACGGCCCTGGTGACGCTGACCACCCAGCACGTGAAGTACATCAGCGACGCGCTGCGGCGGCTGGAGGAGGAGGAGGTGAGGCCGAGGGACACTCTGCTCCCGCGTTCCCTGCGCCCCTAAGGAGGCTACTCCCTGCTGAGGGCACCTCCTGGGTGCTGCTCCCCCTTCGGAGATCCCCTTCTGACGTGGGATCCTCCTCTTTGCAGAAAGTGGTGGAGGAGGAAAAGCAGGAGCACGTGGACAAGGTGAAAGAGCTCCTGGGCTGGGCCCTGGGCTTGAAGCAGAGCGTGCAGGGCAGGACAGCTGCTGCTGGGAGCAGGGAGCTCGGAGACATCGAGAAATCCATCTCGGAGCAGCAGGTAAAGTGGCACCACACGCCGAGGTTTAACTCCTGCTCTTTTTTCACAGCTGAATTAAGCTGATTTCTTTCTTTTTTGGTTTTTTTTGCCAGGCCCTGAATGAGGAGCTGACTGCGAAGAAGGAGCAGGTCTCTGAGGCCATCAAAACTTCCCAAATCTTCCTGGCAAAACACAGCCACAAGTGAGTGTGACCCAGGGAGAGAACAGGGGCTGGAGATGAGATTCCTTGGAGCTGGTGGATCCATGGGATCCAGTGCCCGAGTCCAGTTAAAAACAACAGGCTGCACATGACAGTTGCCTTCCTGATTGTCTGCAATGAGATCTGTGAAATGTTGGACTCATTTATGCTGTGGGACAATATGAATCCTCCGTAGTTGAGGTGCAGCCCCATATGTTTGGGGATTTCGTTGTTACAACGCCGCTCAGCCTTTGCTTAGTTATCCTGGCAGGTTTTAGCTGAGCTGGGCAGGGAGCAGGGCAGGAGGAGGAAGGGACTCGTGGTGGATTTGGCCTTTTCCTGCGTTAGAAGGATGCGGTAATTCCGTGGAGATGATTTGGGCAGCATCCTGAGAGATTTCCCCTTCCCCTTGCAGGCTTTCCCAGCCGGAAAAGGAGCAGATTTCTGCTCAGATTGGTGCTCTCAAGGAAACCTACCAGGCTCTCTGCAGCGACTCCACGGAGCAGCTCCAGCAGCTCCAGAGCCAGCTGGCTCAGGAGACAGAGCACAAGGTACAGCTCCCTACAAACACATTTCGCTCCTCTGAGCATGGAAAAGGTTTCATCCTTTGTTGTGTGTCTTGTGGCCGATGGCCACTCACAGCCTCTTACTTGCACGTGGTTGCCCTCCCTTCTCTTCCATCCGTGGTCACCCAAAGCATTTGGTGGTCCCTGGAGGCCAAGCAGGAGCTGTTTTCCTGCTGCCTTCCGGGTCAGTGGGAGATTTGTCCCTCTGGTTTCCATCTCTGCCCTCTGCGCGAGGGTTGGCTCGTTCCCGCTCAGCGAGCAGGGTGGCAGATGGGATTCTGCCCTGGCAATGGTCCCCTGGAGGAAATCTGTGTCCTCTGAGGGGTGTCCTCTCAGGGCTGTAACCTCGGAGGGCTCAGTCCCACAGGCTCGCAGGGATGTGGGACTCACCAGGTGGGTCTGGCCAGGAGTTTGCTCAGAGTTGGCTGAACCAAGCAGCTCTTCCCTGCGGAGGGACAACTGCATTGTCCAGCCCCTCAGCTGGGAGACCTTCAGGACTCATTCCCTACTCATATCCATCCTTGTTCCACCGGGTAGGGAGGGCTGGAAGCGCATCCTTGTTGCCTCTGTTAGGAGCTGTCATTCACGGATTTACGTGTGCGTGTTCTCTAAGTGTATATTCATGTGTCAATGGATATTTTTGTGTGTTTGCTTGCTGGCTCCCTGTACCCTGAAGCAGCAGCCTGCTCACATCTGGCTGTGAGATGCAGGTTTTGGCCCTCGGGTCCGTGAGTGAAGCCCTGTTCAAGTCACTCGTGGGGAGAGGGCAGCAGGGCAGCTTTTTTTTGAGGTCTGCCTGTCCAGCTTTCTCCTAAGTATGTAGTGTTTTGCTCCAAACTGGACTTTACAGCACATTCCAGGTGTTTCAAGCAGGAAAATATTTGTTTTATTGAAAGCCCTTTAGCCCTTGTGCTGGCAGCAGAATGGTGAGCGACTCAGCTCGACAGCTGCTGCTAAGCCATCGTGGGTTTTTTGCAGCCTGCCTTTGGAAAGGATGCTTTTTTCCTTTCCCTTTTCTTCCCCTTTGGTCAGGAAAATTATTTTAGAGCAAAAGCCTCCTCCAGGGGCTTGTCAAGCCGTTTTGGTGCAGCACGAGGCTGCTTTGGGGCTGGAACAGTTTTCACTCACGCTCTCGATGAAGCCCAGGCGGCAAAACAAGAGACGGCAGTGGGGCTTCACCTCAAATCCCCGTCTGCAAAACCATCCCTGCGGCTCTGGTGCGGAGCCGTTGCTTCACTGTAGAGGGAGCATGAAGAACTCTTTTTAACATTTGCTTGCTGGAAACATCCAACTGTCAGAAAGAAGTTATGAAAGACCAAAAAAAAATGCAGAGCAGAGCGCGCTAAATTGAGCATGATGTGTCCCTGTACGGTTTGTGTTTCATGTCAACTGTTTTTAAGATTAACTGACATCCTTGCTTACAAGTTTAACTAACCCCCCCGGGATTTAAACAAACAAAACACACAAAAGGGAAAGAGGACGGACCTGTGTGTGGGGGTTCTTTTTTGCAAAACAAAACAGTCGCATGCTGGACGCTAACCCCAAGCTTTACACTGTGTGTGATACGGCTGAACTGCTCCATAAGGCTCTGTCTTTAACTGCTCAAGGCACACCCTGCAAGTCGGTAAGTAAAAGCCTTTTACTCCCCTCCCTCCCATCCATCTCCTTTTTTATCTTTCTCTTTCGTTCCCCTCCCCTTTCCCTCTTCTCTGTCTTTCCACGGCTTGTTCATCTCTCAGTATGCCCGTCAGGCTCTGGCAGTGGTGGTGGTGGAGAGCTTGGGTTGTCCCAGAAGGTTCCTCCTGTCCCCACAGCAGGGTGTTGGGATGCCAAAGGAATTTGTTCCCTAATCCTGATTCCCTCCTTGCTATCCTCACAAAAATCTTGGAGTTCTTGGGCCTGCCTTAGACCCAACCAGTGGCAATGGGAGAAACCCAAACATCCAAAGAGCCTTTGGAACAAAGATACTCTTTATCACCTCAATCATTCCCCAGGGAGAAAAGCCCCTCAAAAAACCACCACGGTGGTTGGTGTGGTCCCAGTCTGTCCCTGTCCCCATGCTGGAACCTTCAGCTTGTTCCGTTTCCCCCCTGGCCCTGTCTGAGGAGCAGCTTGGAGGTGCTGGAGTGGGCAGAGCAGGGGCTGTGGTTGTGCCTGGGATGGTGTCCTGCTCCTGCCCCGATGTGTGGCTGGGAGCTGCT
This sequence comes from Vireo altiloquus, assembly GCA_013396875.1. Taxonomy (NCBI): domain Eukaryota; kingdom Metazoa; phylum Chordata; class Aves; order Passeriformes; family Vireonidae; genus Vireo; species Vireo altiloquus. Next base: position 84,116 of record VZRF01012567.1, read on the forward strand.
CTGTGGCCCAGGGCTCTGTGGTGTTCCCCAGCCATCCTGGCACCTGGGATTTGCTTGGGAAGTGCAGGATTTACAGCATGGCAGGAATCAGCTTGGAGGCTGCACTGTGAGAGGTTCCTCCTGACCCCAAAGCGAGCGGTTTGGGGGAGGGTTTTCTTCCCCATGAGAGTGCATGGTGGGGTTGGTGTTACCTTTACTTTTCAAAGCTGTTGGAGGGCTTTTTACTTTCAGAGTTGTTGGAGGGCTGTGTGGTGCTTGTTGGTCTCCTGCCCTCGTTTTTCTGTGGAGCATTAGGAGTGATGCTGAGTTTTGGTGCTTGCTGCTTTGCTGCGTTACTGCTGGTGGATATTGGAAGCATCTTGGTGCTGCCCTGGTGGTGGACTAGATTTCAAACACTTTGGAACTTTCTAGCCTGTTTGGGGATTTTAAGTTTGTTTTGTTTTGATTTTTTTTTTTTAAACTGAGGCCTCCCTGAAACTCATGCAATGAGTGCTGGAAATGCTGGATTTTGATTTTAATTCTTTTCTTTCTCTTTCTATTCCAGGGCAGCGAAGCCGTGGCAGGAGCGATCGATCTTGGCACAGTAGAAATATTCCCTGTCTTTGGTGCCATGCAGAGAGGTCTTATAGATCAGGACACCGGCCTGGTCCTCTTGGAGGCCCAGGTCATCACCTCTGACTTAGTTGTCCCAGAGACCAGTGAGAAACTCTCCTTGGAGAAAGCTCTGGCAAGAAACATCATCGATCTCAGGGCATTCCAGGTGCTGCAGGAGTTGAAGGATGCTCTCCAGCGGGTGGAAGAAGTCAGATGTGAAGGGAGGCAGCTCCTCCCCGTCGTCGCTGCCATAGAAGAGGGGAGGATCAGTGAGAGCGTTGGGCTAAAGATTCTGGAGGCTGAGCTCGCCACTGGGGGCTTTAAATTCCAGCGGGGCAGAATCAGCGTGGAGGCAGCGGTGCAAGAAAGGCTCCTTCCCCCCCAGCTTCACTCCAGGCTTCTGTCTCGCCTGGAAGGTGGCGAGAAGGACCTGATTGACCCCAACACTGCAGAGAAAATCAGTCTGCCCGAGCTCCTGGAGCGATGCATCATCCACCAAGAGACCGGGCTGAGGCTGCTCCCCGTCAAGCAGCTGGCGGGGGGGATGGTGAGCTTGAGGTCAGGCAGGGAGGTCAGCGTCTTCCGCGCGGTCCAGGAGGGGCTGATAGACAGGCAGGTGGCCATCAGGTTGCTGGAAGCCCAACTCTTCGCTGGTGGCATCGTTGACCCCAGGACAGGACACAGGCTGGCCGTGGACGAGGCCGTCGGGCGTAATTTGATTGACCAGGATCTGGCCTGCACGCTCCTGGTCCGGCAGCTCCAGACGGGTGGGATCATCGACACCGCCACGGGAGAGAGGATGAGCGTGGATGAAGCCCTGAGGAAGGGGTTGGTGGCTCCAAGGACTGCACTGATGGTGCTGGAAACCCTGTGGTCCTTCATGGGGCTCCTGTGGCCGGAGACAGGGGAGATCATCCCGGTTGCAGATGCCTTGGAGCAAGGAATCCTCCCCACGGAGTTGATTCATGAGATCCTCAGCAAGAGGCAGCTCCTTAAAGCTGTTTTTGTACCGGAAACCGGGGAGGTGATGTCCTGGCAGAAAGCAGTGGAGCAGGGCGTCCTGGAGAGGGAGGTGGCGAAGAAGCTGCAGTCAACAGCCCTACCTGATGTCATGACCAGCGTGCAGCTCCCTGGCTCTCCAAGCAGGAGCAGGCACAGCCAGAGCTCCCCTGGAAGGAGTCCCACGGGCTACGGGGAGCCTCTGCTGAGGAGCGACGACGAAAGGCTGATGTTCCACTTGATGACCCACAGCTACATCAACATCCACGATGGCCAGAAGGTGCTCTTGGTGGATGCAGAGCTGAATAGTCTCGCTAAAGGTCTCCTCCAAAGCCAAGAAAATGGATCCTGTGCGCGGGTATTGGAAGGCTTTGAGGAGGCAGAGGCAGACGCAGCTCTCGAGAGCGAACCATGCAATGGTTTGGCTTCGCAGCAGCTTGAGCTTCAACTTGCTCCTCCCAAAGGTGAAAGTGAGAAGATCCAACCACCCAGAACTGCCTTGGAGAATGGGGAGGTGGTGACGGGACCTGAAAGTCTCCTCTTGGAGGATGCAGAGGATTTCCTGCGCGTGGAAGAGCAGGAGCAGATTTCCACTGAACAGCAGACCGTCAGGAGTGAAACTGATGCTGAATTTGGAAGAGAACAGGTCACTTTTACAAGCAAGGACAAACATCAGGTAAAGTTGTGGATGCCAGAACCTGCCAGTGACCTTGACAGTGGATTATTCAGAGAAACAGAGGAAATGATGATTGAGGCAGAGTCCAAGCCTGCTGCAGTAGATGGATTGGAAGGTCCTGAAGACCAGAAGAGGGCATTGGAAAGCGAGGCAGTTGCCGTGAAAAGTGAAATCAGCATAACAATGGGTGTGCCAGAAAGTAGAGACAGACTGAAAATCGTGGAAGAGAGGTCTCAGGGTGTGGGGGAAGCTGAGCGAGAGGCAGAAGATGTTAGAGAGGTTTGTTTGCTAAAGGAGGAAACAGTTGGAAATGGTGTGCTGGCAGGAGAGGAGGTTGCACTCCCGGCAAGGGGAGAGGCGGTGCCAGCGGAGAGGCAAAGTGAGGACATGGAAAGTGCGTTGGAAGTGGAAGAAGGCGAGGGGGAAGCAGTGTTAGGTGATGATGAGGGTGTTGATGAACCATCCCTGTCAACCCCTGAGGAGCAGGAAGCAGAGGACGCTTTGGAAAAGCTCCTGACGCAGCTCCGAAGCGGCGGCATCATCCATGAGCAGACAGGCAGGACGCTGCTGCTGGACGAAGCGGTGGCCTCCGGAGTGGTGTCCGGCCACGCGGCCGTGAAGCTCATGGAGAGGATGAAGATGTTCAGAGGCTTCTTTGACTCTCAGGTGTGTGAACCCTTGACCACCGAAGACGTGATTGAGGAAGGTCTGATGGATGAGAAGCTGCTCCAGAAGGTCCTCGCGTCTGACAAAGCCATAAGCGGCGTCCTCGACCCGGGCAATAACTTTGTCTACTCCGTCAAGGACGCTGCTGCCGTCGGCCTTCTGGACAAGGAGACAGCGATGAGGATCCTGGAAGGGCAGGTGGTTACTGGGGGGATTGTTGACTTGAAACGCGGCAAAAAAGTGTCAGTGACCTTGGCTTCAAATCTGGGCCTCATAGAGCCGACGAGCCAGACGGAGCTGGTCAAACTGGAGAAGGCTTCCAAGGGGAAAGGCGCTGATGAGGCAACCAGGCAGAAGCTCATTAATTTACAGGCTGAGACCAGCGGAATTGTGGATCCCGAAACCAAACGGCCTTTGACTGTGGCAGAGTCTGTTGAAAAAGGGCTCCTGGAGAAGGACGAAGCTTTTCAGCTCTTGACCAAGCAGGTTGCTGATGGAGGAATCATCCACCACGTGTCTGGGATGAGGCTTTCGGTGGACGATGCGATGGCGCACGGTTTGATCGATCCAGATCTGTGTGAGGAGCTCAGGAAAGCTGAAGGCGTGGTCCTGCAGGACTTTGTCCATCCAGCCACGAAGGAGAAGCTGCACTTGCCCCAGGCAGTGTCGCTGGGGCTCGTTAGCCCAGAATTCCAGAGGAAAGTGCAGGAAATCCAGGCTGAGAGCGGAAGCATTCTCGATCCAGCTTCTGGCCAGAGACTGGCGCTGTGTCAAGCGGTGCAGGAGGGCTTGGTGCCCCAGCAGGTGGTGGAGAAGGCCTTGTTGTCTTCAGGAGTGAGGGAAGGGATTGTAGACCCCGAGAGCTGCCTGATCGTTCCCTACTCGGAGTTCCTGAAGAAGTGTAAAATCGATATCGAATCCGGCCAGAGGTACCTGGAGGTCCATCCCTTCCAGGCCATCAAGGATGAGGCGACAGGGACCAAGCTGACGTGCCCCGAGGCGCTGAGGCTGGGCAAGGTGGACCCCCTGCCCACCCTGAGGCTGCTGCAGGCGCAGGCAGACAGCGGAGGGGTGGTGGAGGGCACGGTCAGCAAGAGGCTGTCCCTGAGGGCAGCTGTGGAACAAGGGGTGCTGGACGAGGCCATGGCCGCGGTCATCGCCACCAACCAGCTCAGGGCTGGGGGAATCGTCGGTGCTCCTGGTGGGAAAAGGTTGACCGTGAAGGAGGCTGTTGGAAAAGGGCTGATCAGCCAAAAGTTAGCTGCTGGTCTTTGGGATGTGCAAATACCCGAAGGGAAAGTTGGTTCTGAGGTCAGCAAAGCAGAAAAAGTGCAACTTTCACGGGAAAAAATAGAAGAATTATCTCCAAAAGAGGAAGGGGTCATCCTCCCTGCCAGGTCTGCTGATGGTGCTGAGCCCAAAGCTCAGCCTGAAGCTGTGAGCTATGACACAGCTCGGGGTGCAGCTGCTACCACTGAAAAATCTCCCAAAAGACAGAGAGAAGGGAAATTAAAATCCCAGGAAGCTTCAGAGGATGCTGTCCATCCCCAGGATGAACATAATCATCTTCATCATCGCCAGGCAGAAGCTGAGGTGGCTCCAGGGCACCCCTCAGTGTTGGTGACAGCATCTCTCCCTGAAGGGACAGTGGTGGCAGGGGCTGTGGGAAAAGGGGTCCCAAAAGGCAGGTCCCAAATGGGAGCAACCTGGAAGGAATCGAGAGAAGAAGTGGATGGAGGGACAGAGAAAGTGGAGGGATTGGNTCAAGTGGGAGCAACCTGGAAGGAATCAAGAGAAGTAGATGGAGGGACAGAGAAAGTGGAGGGATTGGGCTTGGAGAAAGAGCAGCTGTTCTTGGGCATGGAGGTGCTCCACAGTGAGGAGAGGAGGGAGTTTGTAAGTGCAGAGGGAGTTGTGGCAGGTGGAGAAAGTGCAGTGGTGGCTTCTGGGCAGGAAGAGAGAGCGACCAGCGTGGCCCAGGTGACACCAGCAGCCCCGAGGGAATCTGTCAGTGTGGGTCCAGGGAAGGGCAGGATGGGTCCCGCAGAGTCTGGAGAACCCCCCAAGGTTCCTGTGGAGCCCGCGGGAGATGAACTTGGAGGGAAAAAAGCTGTCAAGCACGCAGGAAGAGAAACCTCTCGCACAGAAGGTCCCATTGAGCAGGAGAAAACAAAGGAAACGGAGCTAAAACATACCCAAAAACAGAAAAGCAAGAAAAAGAAAACAAAGAAGGGCAGCATTCCAGGAGAAGGAGCTCAGCTGGAGAAACCTTCTGCAGAAACTCAGCTCCTTCCTCCTCTGGTTTCCCTCGAAATTCCGGGGAAGAAGGGCGAGGAGGAGCACTTTGTCTCGAGGGTGCCAGAACAGGAATCCAGCATCCAGACTGCTGCTGGGTTGGCTCGAGACACGGCCAAGCACAGGGATGGAGCAGGAAAGAAAAGAATCGCTGAGGAAGATACAGAAACCCCCGGAGAGGATGAGGAGCTCCCTGTGCCCCCCGAGCGAGGGGAAGTGCGAGAGGCGAGGAAAGAGGGAATCAGGAACGGTCACGACGCCTTGGTGGCACTGAGTCTGGAGGAAGGAGCGGCTCAGGATGACACCAGGGTGGGAACTGGCCGGGATGTGTCCAGCACTGCCCCCGGGGCGCCGGAGCTGCCCCCTGACTTAACGATCAGAGAGGAACCTGCACAAGTTCAGGAAAGCTCTGTGGTCCTGGAGCTCGGAGAGGAGGAACAGTGGGAGCAAAGAGCTGAGCTCAGAGCAGAGCTTGGAGGTGCCCCTGCTCCCCCAAAATCCCCGGGAGAAGCCCCCCAGGAGAGGAGCAAGCAGCCGGGTCCGGGCGATCGCGGTTTGCTGTTACCTGTGATCGTGGAGGGGGAGCTGCTGGAAACCTCGAGGGAGTCCACGAGACCAGCCCAGGTGAGCGAATATTTTTGCTTTTTTGGCAGTTTTTATGAGCGGTTTGTGGATGTTTGATGCTAAATCTGTTTGAGATCCTCGGCGCAGAGGGCAGCTGGAGCGTGAGGAGTGGATGTTGCAGTGGATTTGGCAAAGGAGCCAGTGATGTACGACTGGAAACTCTCAGGGCTCAGTTGTGGCTCCTTTTGCTGGAGCATTACTGCTCCATGAGTAACGAACAGAGCTCTTTTTTTGGCACTTTTGCTGCTACACCAAGTGATCTCTTGCCATTTATAAGCTTATGTTGGAAAAAGAGCAGTGTGTTTCATTTTTCCCGTAGTAAATCTTGTAGATAAGGCTGGTGAGTGGCAAGTCCGTGAGAGGGAACGTTATTAACAAATTTCTCCTTTGGAAAAGAAAAGAGAATTTTATATAACACTTTGTCTCCTTTTCTGCCTAAGTTGGAGGCTTTGATTTCCTGTCTGATTCTGCAGATCAAGTTCAGCAAGAAGATGTGTCTGGAGCACGACCAGAGGCTGATCTCTTATCTCTCCATGCTCCGAGATATCGAGATGAGAATCAAACGGGTGCAGCCGTTGGAGCAGAATTTGGCAGCCCTGCACGACCTGAGGCAGCAAGCAGAGGTGGGTGAGGCTGGGCTGGTGTCAGATGGAGCTTCCCCTGCTCTCCCCAGCCTGCACATCCCCTCCCTGCTCCGGGAGATTCATCTCAGGTTTATCAGGCTTTTCTATCCGACCTCATCCCTCCTCCTGATCCATCCACTTTCTCCTCCCTGCCCAGACAACAGCCTGAGCTTGGCTGACGTGAATTTTACAGCCTGGGGATAGACAGCCAAGCAGGGCTGGAGGGTGGTGATGAATCCTTCCAGACTCAATGTTTGGAGCTGCCTCTCCAAAAGCCCCTGCTGAGTTTTGGCAGAGGGGAGGTGAAGCCAGCCTGCCGTAGCCATAACGGTGCTGTCTCGCCTCAGGCCCTGGGTGCTGAGCTGCAGGAGCTGAGCTTCTCGGTGAATCAGGAGCTGGATGCTGTGCAGAGGATTGTGGCCAACCCCCCTGAAGAAGTCCCCGAGCAGTTAGTGAAGGCTTTGGAGAAGGATTCCAAGAACCTTCACAAGTCCCTGAGCTCTGCAAATGAAATCCTGCAGTCCCGCCTGCAAAACCTTTGCGGGGCAGTGGAAGCTGAGAAGGTAGAGCTGGAGCGACTTGTCCCCTGCTGCCCCAACAAGCTTCCCAAAACTCCTCCTTTTAAAAACGATGCATTTCTGCTTTTCAGGCTAAAATCCTGGCCCACCACGAGACTCTTCAGGGCAAGCTCCAGGAGCTGCTGGGCTGGGTCTCTGGCACGGCAGGGTCGCTGGATGACAGCGATTTCCAGCAGGCCACCGATGCCAGCAGCTTGAGTCGCTGCCTGCAGCAGTATCAGGTAACCATGGCAATGCCCCTAATCCTGCACGGCTGATGAACTTGCTACCCTCTGCACGTAGGAGAAGCTTTTAATCCTGCTCCTCTCCCACAGCCTGCCAAGGGTTTGCCCTCAGCCTGTGCCGCAGTGGGAGCCCCGAAGTGTCGGGCGTGCTCCAGGGTTGCTTGTTTCCATAAGGCACAGCCTGGTTTGGTTGTTGGAAGGTGCTCCTCAGTGCTGGGCTGGCTGAGTGAGCAGGGGAGATTCCTGTCAGGCTGCTGAGGAGAGAGCTACATCCTCTGGGGGGCTGCTCCATCACTCCTGCCCTGGTCTACCATCACCTGCACGAGGAGCCCATTTATCTACCTGGTCTCCCCTCCCCATTTATCCACCTCCTAGCTGTAGCTTTAAAGATTATTTTCATGCACCTTGGCATGGAAATCAGGAGATTAAAGGCTTTGAGAGCTGCTGGTGGCACATTGAGCCCCCGTGGCCAGGTCTGGGTCATCTTCAGACCCAAGGGTGGCCCTGCACACATCCACAACCTCTTGATGAGGTGCCTCCAGCGCCTGGTGCAGAGGAAAGTTGGAAAATCACTGTGGAGAAATGCTCTCACCTCCATGCTGAGTGCTATTTTCTGAGAGTTCGGTGTTTCTGGAATATATTTCCTGTGGCACCTGCAGCACAGGCCTGGCTGCGGGGGGCTCATTTCACCCCTTCTGCCTTTTCCCTCCCGTTCAGGAGCTGAAGGAGCCCCTGGCCGACACCAAGGCCGAGCTGGACGCCACCGCCTTTGACGTCCAGTTCCTCATCTCGGAGCACGCCCAGGATTTAACCCCCCAGCAGAGCAGGCAGCTGCTGAGGCTGCTCAACGAGCTGCAGAAAGCCTTCAGGGAGCTGTCGGAGCGCGTGACGGCGCGGGCAGAGGTGCTGCAGGTCTGCCTCCAGCAAGCCGAGCGGACGGAGCGGGCGAAGGTCGTGAGACATCTCCTCCCCTGGCTGCCCTTTGCTCGCTGAGGCGCTTCCCAGCCACGGGAACCTCGAGTTTGGGATTTCCCCTGCATGCCACTGCTCCCAGCTCGGGAGTTCTCACTGCACATCATGAGCTTCCTCTGAAAGTCTTTCCTCTTCCGACCCGGCGGAAAGTCGCTTTGCTCCCGAAAACACGGAGCCCTGCCGAGGTCTGGGTAGCAGTCCTCTGCTAGGAATGGGATTGATTTGGGGCTAGGTGGAATAAACCCCTGGTAATTGCCCCCAGAAATCCCTGTGCAGAGGAGCCACCACAGACACCCCACAATTTTAATGTCCTATTTCTGCTGCACACGTCAGTCAGTGCTGTCCCAGGGACAAAAATAAATCCTCAGGTCTCAAAATCCTCACCCACCACTGCACAGATCCTTCCTCTCCGAGACAGGATTAATGTGGTTTTTTATTAACAATTGCTCTCTGTAACTCTTGCCTGTCTTCTCTGGAGTGTGCCTGTGTGTATTAACCAGTTTGCTTTGCCTTTTCAGATTGAGTGTGCGCCCATCCTAACCCAGGAAGAACTCGCTTTGCAGCTGAAGAGCTCTTAAGAAGGCTCTTTCAATTTGCTTCTGTTGTTCTATCTTATGACTGCGAGACGCAGGCAGTGTGTTTTGCACAAGTTTGAACATCACCTTGCTGAAATGCCCAGGGAAAAACTCAAAAAAGCCTTTTATTCCCCCCTGGCAAAGGGGGACAGGGGTGTCACAGGGACTCTCAGGTCACATCATGCTCAATTGCTCAAACTGGCGCTTCTGTGTTGTGCTCTGGCAGCAAAAAAGAGGAGCTGGATCAGCTACAGAAACACTTTCCCTCTCCAGGGCTCCCTTTCCAACCCCAAATCATTAAAAAAACCCTTATTTGGGGTTGTCTGGGGCTCCACAGTGGCGCTGCCTGACTCAGGTTGCTGCTGCCTCTCATTCTGGGAGTTTCTGCTGCCATTCTAACGCTGGCGAGGTGGAGTGGGGGAGAGGCACAGAAACTCCTGGCCGAGTTTTCCTGGGAGAGCAGCGCAGCCCCACCTTGGAGCTCGATGGGCTCCTCGGAGAGAAACCTCCGACGGCGACAAAGGTGCCACCGGCTCGGCAGGGACGTGGCACCTGCAGCCGTGGGCCTGGGGAGCACCTGGAGAGCCGCAAAGTTTTCTGTGCCGCATCCTCCCCCTTCAGGAGCTGCCCTGCCCTGTAACCTCACCTTGCCTTTCAGCAGCGCGAGCAGAGCTCGGGGTGGTGGCACTGACTGTCCCCTGTCCCCCTCCCCGTCCCCTTTCCTGTGCCCGCAGACGCTGCAGGAGCAACAGGCAGCCCGGGCACAGAGCCTGGCCGAGCTGAGCCGCTGGCTGGGCCAGGCAGAGGACGCGCTGGCGGAGCAGCAGAGAGCAGAAGGGGACCTGCCTGCCTTGCAGCAGAGGCAGAGCGATGTTAAGGTCGGTGGTATTTCAGAATTTTGGGGTTGGGGGGGTCGGAGGCAGAGAGGGTCAGCTTGGGAGTGCCCCAGAGCCTCACGGCATCGTCCACCCAGGAGCTGCAGAGGCACATGCACAGCAGAGCTGCCTCCTTCGCCGGCGTGCTGAAGGGCACGGAGCAGTTTTTGGAGGAGAACAAGGCCAAGCTGGAGCCCGGGGAGCTGGCAGCGCTGCAGCAGGACCTGCAGCGTGCCAAGGAGCAGTACAGGTCCCTGCAGGAGAGGACGGAGGTGGCCCAGAAGGAGCTGGAGAGTGCTGTGAGTGCTGCAGTGCAGCAGGAGACTGAGAAGGTAAGGTGCCAGGAGCTGTACCTCCGACCTCTGCTGGAGAAGGGGCAGTGAGGTCCAGTCGGGGTCATTCGGGGTCCTGGTGTCACCTGGGTGACACAGCACAGAGCACTTGGTGGCTTCTTCCTGGGTGTTCCCCAGGCGAGGCATCCCCTGGATATTTCTGTCTTGAAATGCCTTGGGACTTGCAGCCAGGGATGAGCTGGTTGTGGAGGGAATGGGGGGGAGGAAAAGGTGCCTTTGTCTGCCTTTGGGGTGACCCTTAATGGATGAGGATTGTCAGTCACATCCCCGGCTAAAGGCAATGCTCTCACCAGCGCTGGGGTGAGAGCCCTGGGTTGTATCAGGATGAGAAGTTCAATGTAGCAGCGAGGCTGAGGTTTTTTTCGCAGCTTCTTTGCACCTTCCAGAGAGCCACAAAAGGTCTGGGAGTGTCTCAGGCATTTGCTGAGGCTGGGAAACTCCTCGGGGTTTTGGTTTGGTTTTTTTTTTCCCCTTCTGCTGATTTTTGCCTCCCTCCCCCGTGCAGCAGTTTGCTGAACACGCAAAAACTGGGTCATTCATATCTGGAGCCTTTGTGCTTTCAGGTGAGAGCTGCCAAAGAGCTGGAGGAGAACAGCAATAAGATCGATTCCCTTTTTAACTGGATGGCGTCGCTGGAGCAGAAGGGAGCACTCCCGGAGTACAGACCACACCCTGTCAGTACAGGCACAGGGACACAAGCAGGAAAGAGCCCTGGGGATGTCCCCGATGGCCATGCTGTGGGAGCAGACAGTGCTGCCGAGAGCCTGGACGAGCAGTACGAGAGGCTGAAGGTCAGCACTGACACCTGATCCCACCCAAAGCCTTCTGCCCCACGCACTGACCCCGGTGTTAGATGGGTCTGGCCTCTGGAACACGCGATTAATGGGATTAATCCATTAATCCCCGTGTGGGAGGCTCGGGAAGTCCCTGCCTGGCTTCCTGCAGGAGATGCAGAATGTGTGCCATGGCAAGGTGTAGTCAGGGTTCAGAAGGTGCCCATGATGGCCAGAGAAAGGGTCACTCTTTGGTGGGCAGAGCTCCTGTTGCCCAACCTGGGATGTTCCCAGATTTCCCCACCTTGCCGGTGCTTTGTCACGGAATCCTGAAAAGATTTGGGTTGGAAAGGACCTTAAAGCTCATCTCCTTCCTTCCATGGGCAGGGACACCTCCCCACTAGACCAGCTTGCTCCAACCTGGCCTCAGACACTTCCAGAGATGGGACAGCCACAAGTTTTGGGGGACGCAGGAGCTCAGGTGGGTGCAGACCCTCAGCGCCAAGCCTCACCTTCGCTCCTTGCACCTTTCAGGCGCAGCACCAGGAGCTGCTGTCCCAGCAGCAGGACGTCATCCTGGCCACGCAGTCAGCACAGGCTTTCCTGGACAAGCACGGCCACAGCCTGGCCGGGGAGGAGCGGGAGCGGCTGCAGGCGCAGCTGGCCGAGCTCAGGGAGCGATACTCGGCGTCGCTGGCGCGGTCAGAGGCGCGGCTGAAGCGAGTGCAGCTCCTGCGGGAGGAGCTCCAGAAGTTCCTGCGGGATCACGGCGAGTTCGAGGCCTGGCTGGAGCAGGCAGAGCGGGACCTGCAGGGGATGTACGAGGGGGACAGCGACCCTGCCTCCCTCCGGCGGCTGCTCCTGCGCCAGGGGAGCTTCTCGGAGGATGTGATCTCCCACAAGGGCGACCTGCGCTTCGTCACCATGTCCGGGCAGAAGTTTCTGGAGGGGGATGCTGCGGATGCCGAATCCCAGCTGTTGATGTCCAGGAGTGTGGTCAAGAGCAAGCTGGAGGACGCCACGCAGAGATACACCACGCTGCACTCCAAGGTACGGGAAGGGCTGGGAGCTGGACCCCGGGGTGCTCTTTTCCTCCTGTGCCGCAGGGATGGCACTGGGATATTTCTCCCTGCTGCCCGCCTGGACTTCCAGGACATTTACAGATGGTAGGACAAGGATTGTCTTCTTCAGGGCTTGGGCAACACCCTTTGTCTTGCTGTTAGTCTGCACCTTACCCCTGGTGATCCATTTAGCCTGTGGCAAGATTGATTTTTTTTTTTTTTTTAAATTGTTTTTTTCTTTCTTGCTGATTCCTGGGCTTTTCCCGCGGGTTTCTCGGCGCTTGCGTGCATCCCTGTCACCTCTCCTTGCTCCTTTGCAGTGCTCCAAGCTGGGCTCCCACCTGAACACCCTGCTGGATCGCTACCAGCAGTTCCAGGAGGTGGCAGAATCTCTCGGGACGTGGCTGCAGGAGAGTGAAGCTGCCCTGGGGAAGCTGCTCTCCGAGTCGGTGTCGTCGGACGTGGCCGTGCTGCAGGAGCAGCTCGCCAGCACCAAGGTACAGCGACCTCGGGGGATCTCCTGGGAAGCTGGATGGGAATTTGGCTGCTCTGAGCCATCAGCAGTGAGGAGGAGACTTGAGCTGCTGGGGTTTTTGTGCTAGTTAAGGGCAGAGATGCAGCTGCGGGCGCAGCAGGTTCTGGGCAGGGTCAAACTTCTATGAGAGGCACTCGGAGTAAGGAGCTGCAGTCACGGACACCCCAGAGGGACACAGAGGGGGACATTCCTCCCCCATGAGGGTGACTGAGCGCTGGGACAGCCCAAACCCTCTGATCCAGCCCTGCCTGCAAGGGGGGGTAGATTTTTCCATTGTTTCTTAACGATTTAGTGACGAAGTGCAGAGGATCCCTCCAGGGGTGTAAATGGAGCTCCCCGAATGAGGGAATCCTGCCTGGAACCCATCCCTGATTTTGACTTGTCTTGTGTGATAACAGCAACTGCAGGGAGACCTGGCTGAGCACCAGGTGCCGGTGGAGAAGCTCCAGAAAGCAGCTCGGTCCCTGCTGGACATCCAAGGGGAGCCAGCCCCGGACCATGGCCACATTCAGGAAACAACAGGTACAGAGCAAAGCAGGGAGGGCTGAGGAGAGTGAGAACAAGGCAAAGAGAAGTCACTTTTGGGGGGAATTTGGGGGTAAAGACACAGCAGCACAAACTCAGGGTTTGTGTTTGCATGTGGGGTGGGATGTGGGCCGTTTGTGGGGTGTCCCCATCTCGCTGCTGAGTATTGGGGACGGGGATTCGTCATCACTGCTGACGCCTTAAATGGCTCCCTAGAAACAGAGACCAGACAGGAATAAAGGAATAAAGGAGGGATTGATTTGAAGGCCTGCAGAGGTCGCCCTCTGGGCTCCAGAGGCTCCTGCCTCAGTGCATCCCAAAATGGACAATGACAGCTCCCGAGTTCTTCCCACTTTGATCTCAGCATCAATTCCCCAAGCAGAAGCCAGGCAAGGATGGAATTTGCCCAAGCTTGCCCCCCTCTCCCCAAGATGAAGGTTTGCAGTTGTTGGGCCCAGGAGGGTCTGGGTGTCCTTGGAGAGCGAGCTGGAGAGGCTTTGTTATGTCAGTGTGAGCATGAGAGAACAGCACTGAACGAGCTCCAGGGAACTGCAGAGTCACACTGGGCACTGCAGGCTTGGGAAAATATAAAAGTTAAACCCTAAGGCATCACTGCAAGTTCTGGGAGAGCCAAGGGCAACCCTCGCTGCTCCCTGAGCACTTGGAGCTCTGTGCCGCTGAGTCTCCTCTGCTCTGACCTCTGCAGATGCCATCGTGAGTCGCTTCCAGAGCCTCTCCCAGCAGATGTCCGAGCGCTCGGACCTGCTTCAGAAATCCATCGCCCAGTCCCAGAGCGTCCAGGAGAGCCTGGAGAGCCTCCTCCAGTCGGTGGCAGAGATTGAGAAGAACCTGGAGAGGGACCAGCCAGCCGCGCTCTCCTCTGCCTCCATCCAGGACTCACTGGCCACGAGTGTGGTAAGGCCAGGCTCCCTCACCTTGAGCAGCCCAGAGCAGCACCTGCACCTGATGCCTTAAATGGCTCCCTAGAAACAGAGACCAGGCAGGAATAAAGGAATAAAGGAACTGCAGAGTTACACTGGGCACTGCAGGTTTGGAAAAATATAAAAGTTAAAACCTGAGGCATCACATTGGGCAGGGGTTTAACCGCTGAGTTCTGAAAGCGCCAAAAAAAAAGCCCTAAAAAGGAAATATGAGCAGAACCTGTTATTTTCATAAAATCACAGAATGGTTTGGATGGGAAGGGACCTTAAGAATCATCTGGTACCAACCCTTGCCATGGGCAGGGACACCTTTCGCTAGACCAGGTTGCTCAGGGCCCTCTACAACCTGGCCTTGGACACCTCCAGGGATGGGGCAGCTCCAGCATCTCTGGGCAAACTGTGCCAGGCCACACACTTGTTGAAAACCCCCTTTTTTTCTTTGCCAACAAGATTCCAGGCACGAGGCAGAGCACGTTGGGAAGGTCAGAAATGAAAAGAAAACCGGGATGTAAAGCTATTTTTTCCCCCAGCTCCGATTGTCCCAATGCACCTGCTGCTGCTCCTGAGGACAAAAGCGCAGTTAGTTTTGCTCAAGAACCTTCCTTAAAAAATCCCCTCCCTCTCCTCGTGTGCTCCCCACAGAAGCTGAAGCAGGACATTGCCCGGCAGAAGAGCTGCCTGGAAGCCACCCGGGAGATGGTGACGCGGTTCACGGAGGCTGCCGACAGCCCCGCGGCCTCTGCCCTGCAGGACAAGCTGGCCCAGGTGACAGAGCACTTCGGGAGGCTGTGCCAGCAGCAGCAGGAGCGGGAGGATGCCCTCAAGGGCCTCCTCCCCAAGGTGGAGCAGTACGAGCAGCTCTCGGAGAAGCTGCAGCAGTTCACGGAGAGCAGGACGCGGATGTTGGCGTCCGGGAATCAGCCGGACAGGGACATCGCCCACTTCTCCCAGCACATCCAGGTGAGGAGCTGTGGGTGTTGCCTTTCTCTGGTCTTAAAATTCAAACCAAAACACAATTTATGGGGAAAAAAGGGGTTTTTAGCGAGGTGTTTATTTCAAGATCCTTGGGTGCAGCACTTGGTCCAGGTGAAATGCCCCAAAATGCACACACTGAAATACACACAATTACAGGCCTTGCTAATTAGCACATCTATCAAAGATTTCCCAATGAGAGGCTGGAGTGAAGCCCTCATTGTGAGGAACCTTCCCCCTGGCTGGGCCTGTCTGAGGTTCCAAAATGTGTTCTGGAGAGGCCCTTGGTGTCTGGGGCTCCCAGGATGTTTGCTCTCCTGGTTTAACGGTGCCGTGGGGCTGAGCTGAGTTATCAGCCTTGGGAAGTCACAGTGTGTGGGCTAAAAGCACTGAGAATGCGTAAAAACTATAAAAGGGTGTGTAAGAGGGGTATAAAAGAAAAGGCAAAAAATCATCCTGGCATCATGGAGAAGGTTCTGCCTGCACTAGGTTCCTCTGAGACAGGGTCCAGACTGGCAGGATCCACCTGGATCAGGCTGTTCCCGGCTGTGGGAGAGGAGGATGTCGTTTCCCAGGAGCCAGGCTGGTTTTCAGATGTGATCTGTGGCCAGGCTTTTGGGATCCAGTCCAAAAGGAGCAGGATTTTACCAACTAAAGACTCCGTGGGGTTAATACAGCACAATCCCCCCGTGCTGGCAGTGAGGGCAGTGCAGGATGTGACAGAGACCTTGGAGGTCTTAGAGCCAAAAAATCGTGGAAGGGATCTTAAAGATCATCTCATTCCAAGCTGTCTCTCAAGGGCAGGGACATTTTCCACTAGGCCAGGAGGTTCAGGGTTGCCTTAGACACTCTCAGGGGTGCTGTGGGCCATGGTGGCTGTGCAGGATTCCTCCCTCCGGCCTCCCACGAGTGTTCTGCTGCAGGAGGTGGTTCAGAAGGCATTCCAGAAATGTTTGGTGACACAAAACCAAACACCTGCGCTGTGGGAGGGGTTGATTTGTCTTGGTCTAGGGCCCCCCCATCCCATCCCATTCCCTCCCATCCCATCCCAGTCACCAGCACTTGGGATTTGCCCCTGCAGCTGCTCGATGTATTCGCCGAGCTGGAGCTGGAGGAGCAGCTGGGACTGAGCTGTGCCCAACATCTGGCACTGGTGCCACGCGTGGTGCTGCCCTCAGAGGGTCTCCCCAGCTCACCAGGACGTGGGAATGTCCAGTTCGTCCCCTCTGCTGCTGGGGCAGCGTAGTCAGCATCACCCTTTGCTCTTGGCAGGAGCTGAATTCGGAGATGAGGCAGCACCAGGAGGACCTGGCGACCTTGGAGCACCTGGCTGAGGAACTGAGCTCCTGCGGCGTCACCCCCAGCGCCTCCCAGCAGCAGGAGAAGCTGCAGGGCCTGAAGAAAGATTTCCTGCAGCTGCAAAAGGTGGCAAAAGACAGGTGAGCCCCAGGGAGGGGAGCTTGGCTTCGTGGTCCGAGCAAGATGCTGTGGAGATCTCCTTTCCGAGGAGGATGGGGGGGCATGAGCCAGCTCTTCCTGCCGCCCTCCTCCCACGCCCAGGATCCTGAGGCAGCTCTGCTCCAGCTGACGCTTTAAAAAAAGCCTTGGCTGGGGGCGTTGTGAAAAATTCCTGGTGCTGCAGGAGCCGGCGCTCGGCGTTCGCCAGCTCCCGGCGTGTGGGCAGCTCCATCCCAGAGCATCCTGCTGGCTGCTGGGGAGGATCGGCAGCGAGGTGACAGCAGAGCAGCCTGGAGTCACCTGAAACTGGGGCAAAAAAGGGAGCTCGAGCAGGGTCAGAGCAGCAGCATCTGCTCACAGAGTCACAGAGTCACACCTCTCTGGCTGCGTCTCCCGAAATCCCTGCGGAATTTGGGGAAAAGCAGCTGAAAATAACCCAATCACCCCTGGTAATTCAGCACTGCACAGGCTGCTCATGCAGGGACCGGCCAGAGGGACACGTGGCTCCCATCCAGGGGCTGCCCTTTTCCTCCAGGATGGCCTGAATGGATGGAGCTGTGGCCAGGGAGGAGGGACAGCACAGCCTCGGGCTCCCTCGGGATGCAGCTGCTCCGGGGGGTTGGGGTGGAACACGGCGTGAATGAACCCTGTCTTCCCAAAAACCACACTTTTCCCAGGACAAAGAGCCCAGGGCAGGTTGGCAGTGGTGGTCCCATGGCTGCTGGCCACCGCTGGGGTGCCCAAAAGTGTCACCAGCCACCATTTGAGGGGGTCGGCAGCAGCGAAGGGCTGGCACCGGGAGCACCCTGGTTTGGCTGGTGCTGCTCCCAGGCAACATCTAATAATAACAATAATAATAATAATAATAATAATAATAATTAAAAAAAGGGCTCCTAGAGCCACAGCCATGCTGCATTCAGGAGGGGGTGATTGCAAGGCAGAGCACGAGCTCTGACTCTCAGAAACCTTTTCACTCCCAGAGAAAAGGATGCGTCCTCCTGCCAGGAGCAACTGGATGAGTTTCGGAATCTGGTTGGCGCCGTAAGGAAGTGGCTGAGGGAGAGCGAAGGCAAAATCCCACTTGCTGAGACCTCCCTGGGCACCCAGGAGCTGCAGCAGCGCAGGCAGCAGATCCAGGTGGGCCAAGGGAGCTGGAATCAGGCCGGGAAAGCATGGAAACACTGGGAAAGCGTGGAAACGCTGGAATGTGAAACAAATCTCAGGAAGCAGCGGCCTGGGAGGCGGTTTATGGTCTCGGGAATCCTCAGTGTGCATCCAAGTGCAGAGAAAGGAGCAGTGTGAGGGTTTCCTCGGGAGCTGCCTGGTTTCCTGTCACTCCCTCTGCCTGCTCTGGGTGGGATTTGGGAGCACACTCGTTTTTCCCCCGAGCGTTTCCCGTGGTGGATGTGGAAGGTGGCCTCCTGTCACCTGAGCCCCCACTCAGGGATGGGATGTGATAAATTGGGATGTGCCGAGGGGTTGACTCAGAGGCAGAGCAGCTCTGCTGAGTCACCCGCAGCCCTCGCACCCCTCAGCGCCCGGAATTGCCGCGGGATTGGGCTCAGCCAGGCTGGGCTCTGCCGGGAGCGGGGAGGAGGGATGTCCCCGGAATGGTGGGAGGGAGAAGGTTTCCTGCAACAGACCCATTAGTGGGGAAGAGCTTTTTCACTGTTTGATTTCCCCTCCCTGGCAAAAAATAAGATGTTTCACGCCCACCTCCCCGCCGGAGCCGTGAGCTGGCTCCCTGGGCGCCGTGTCCTGGTGTCACCGCGGAAGGGCCGTGGCCGGGCAAGCGTGATCCCCCCAATCCCAACTTTTGCTTCTGAGCAGGATCTCCTGGAGGAATGGAAGGGGAAGGGGGCCCAGGTGGAGGAGATTGGCCGCAGAGGGACCCTCCTGGAGAACCTGATTGTGGAGATCACGGCCCCCGACACCCCGCCCAAGGCAGGTGAGTTGTGGCCAGCTCTCCTGAGGGCACCTCTGCCATCACTGCTGCGTCTTCTCTGCAAAATTTTTCCTCTTCTCGAGCGAAAAATTGAGTTGTTTCCCTCTTTTAACCAAATTCAGAGGGCCTGTGGTGATCTGGGTACGGTGGGGCTCAGCCCATGGTTGAGTCGCTGGCGCTCATTGCATTAAGCCTAACTTGGCTTAATTAGCTGTAGCCTAATGAGCTCTGAATTGCCCCGTGGTCGCTGTGAGGACACAGATCATCTCCTGGAGATGTTCTTCAGCCTCCTGAGGGCCGGAGTGTTTTAATCAACCTATCCAGCATTTGGGTTTCATATCTGGATGACATTTGGGGGCCGCGATAGTCAGATGTGATTTACTGGTCTCCCTTTTGGCTTCAAGTCTGTGAGGCAATGAGATTATGTCTGGTTCATTTGGAAACCAGCTCGAAGATGTCTTCCAGCTTGTGAGAACAAGTCCCTGGACTCTCGCTGATGGGAATTTACGGGAATTTATGGTCTTGGGTATGTTTGTTAGGATCAAGTTTTGTGAGCAGCTCTTTGGGAAACCATCAGGAGAAGTGAGGAGAGGCTTGTGGGTGATTGAAGGCAGAGCCCCTTATGTCCATGAAAGTTTTAAAATGCATGGTTAGAAAAGAGAGGCTTGCCTGAAAAGGTGAATCTCCCTTTGTTTGTGACATCTGGTCCAAGGAAGGGACGCTGGTGCATCCTTCACCTCTGGGCAAAGAGAGCGTGGCCACAGGGCTGGTTTGTGGGGAAGTTGATCCCTTCAGGGAAGGCATTCAGCAGTTTTATTGGGTATAATTCACAAAATCACTCTCAGGGTAGCAGAAGTGGCCCGTGGTCCCCAGTATTGCAGCCCAAGCAGGAGCTGCATCCAGCCCAGTCTCTGGGTGATGTTGGGATGCTGGGAGAGCTGCCCAGCTCCAGAAGCTTCAGCTCTGCCAGCAGCTCCAGGAAAGTGAGGGGAGCAGGAGGAGGGGGAGATAAAGGGACCCCAAACTGAATTAACCCCAATTAATTGGGCGGGCGGGCGGTGGAGACGCCGCGTGGGTGCTTGGTGGTGCCTGTCACGCAGCAGCCATTCCTCGCTGGCTCTCTGCATCCCTGACACTACCATCTCATCCCTCTTGTCCCTTGTCCCCATCCCCTCTGCCCAGGTGCCACCCTGCCTGCTCCAGGAGGCTCAGGAGGCAGCGTGAATGGATACCACACGTGCAAAGGTGAGCTCGCTGCCAGCCCCGCCGAGCCACGTCCCTTGTTTCGTCCATTCCCTGGGAATACAAACCTCAATGTGGCACCGTCAGCACCCTGGTGGAAGGGAAATGAGCTTGGCAGCGGGTTGGGAATTCTCAGCTGCGGCAATGGAGGGTGGAGGTCAGGCTGAAGGACAGAGAGGGGCAGCCTTGGGGGAGTGACAGCACCCTGACACCTCGTCAGGTGGTGTTAGGAGCTGATAAATGGGAGATCATTTTAAGGCCTGCAATTAAATTTATTGGTTCTGCGGGATTATAACGGCATCCAGCCCTCCAGTTTGAAGAGCAATTTTAATTATTGCCCCTTATCTACTGTTAGTTCGCCGGTTCAACGAGATAATAGGTGCATAAAAATGACTTTATATCTCGGCGCCAAATTATTTAACCTCGTATTAGCAGTGGCTTTATGAAAGGGAGGGCTCAGCTTGCATCAGGCTCACAGACAGAGAGGCACTTTGTAAACTGTAAAAGGACATAGGGGGCACGAGTGGAAAACTCCCCCGTGGCAGCAGAGGTGAGGACGATGTCACTCCACGGAAGGACAGAGCACAGCCCCTTGTTCCTCACCTGGGCTGCCTGCGGCCACCTGGAGCTGGGTTAGACCCCCATAGTCCAGGGTGGAGGACGTGGGGCAGTGCTGCTGACCCCTGGGGCTGGGTTTGACCCCCATAGTCCAGCGTGTAGGAGGTGGAGCAGTGCTGCTGACCCCGGGCTGGGTTTTATTGGGCGCAGACCTGACGGAGATCCAGTGCGACGTGTCGGAGGTGAGCCGGCGGTACCAGGCGCTGGGCACGGCGCTGCAGGAGCGCCAGCAGCAGCTCTCAGCCATGCTGGACAGGATGCAGGAGGTGCAGGAGGAGGCCAGCTCCATGCTCAAGTGGCTGGAGTCCAAGGAACGGACGCTGTCGGAGCTGGACGCCTCCTCCTCGCCCACCAAGACGGAGACGATGAGAGCCCAGGCCGAGCACAACAAGGTGACTTCTCTTCCCGACTTTCTGGGGTCGTAGGATGGCAAAACAGCCCTTAAAGATCATCCAGTTCTGCCCCTCTGCCGTGGCATCTCCCAAAGAATCCCAGAGATCTGCTTTATTGCACAGAATCGCTGACAAGGGTTTACCCTGGGTTAAAGAAGGGCATTCCCAGATCAGGAATTCCAGGTAGATCCATGGAGCAGCAGCCCAAAGTTAGTTAGTTAGTTAGCCCTTTGCTCTTAGACCTGTTGCTGTCAGGCTGAGGGAGAAGGAGATTATTTGAAGCTCTTGCTGCGGGGTCACTCCAGCTTCTCCTGGAAAGGAATTCCCAGCCTTTCCCTGCCCTTGCAGCCAAGTTAGCTCACAGTATCGCGAACAAATTGATTTAATTAAAGAGCAAAGAAGAGAAATTGTCCAGCTCCAGCTTGTCCAGCTGCTGCTTCGTTCCTACTCAGTGATTCTTCTGCCCCATGTCTGAGGAAGTTCAAACCGTTCTTTTCCAGGCATTCCTGGCTGAATTGGAACAGAATTCTGGGAAGATCCAGAAGGTAAAGGAAGCACTTTCTGGCTTGCTGGAGAAATATCCAGATTCCCCAGAAGCAGCGAACTGGAAGAAGATGCAGGAAGACCTGAGTAAGTGCCTGAAGCATTAATGAGGTTTCTGTCTCTGAACATCACGTTAGACGTGGTTCAGGAGTGTGGGGCGATCCCAAAGTCACGCTAGAGCAGAGTCACTTCTAATTAAAATTCAGTAAACAGCAAACCTATCTCCGAGCTGTCTGGTGTGGAAGGTGTTCCCGAGATGAGCCCTGTCGTGATTAATGAAATCTCTGTGATGGATGTGGATTTTGAAGACCTGCCTCCATAAATTGCTCCTTAAAAAAGAAAAAGGGGGGAAAAAAAAAAACGCATTAGCAGCACAGGTTGATTATTTTGATTAAAAGCTTCACTGCTGGATATGAAATTCTAGTCATTAGTGAGGCTATCCTAGGTAATTAAGTGTTGACTAAACAAGGCTGTGTGTTCAAAAAGAAGCCCAGAGGTTCTCTCCTTTGAAATAGTAGGAGCGTGTTGACGGAATTCTCCGTCCAGGAGATGTGACTGTGCTGTGTGAGGATGGATACTCATGAGAGTGTCCTTATTCATCTCAGGGATGTGAGATGGCTCACCCAAGGTCAGACCAGCTCCTGGCAGTAGTGACTAAAGCACACAAATCCTGCTTGCGAGGTTGTTTTGTTTTTTTCCTAGGAGCTTCCAGACCACGCAGTGACTAGATTTGGGTGAAATGGCTTTATTAGATGGAGAGTGGATAGAGCCACGCCAGTTTTGTCAGAAAACAGAGATTTCCCATTGGGAAAGCTGTGGGGAGGGGAAAATAACCTTGGTGGTGGAGGGGTGGGCCAGCAAAGGAGCTTGATCATGATGCCTTAAATAACTACCTAGAAACAGAGACTAGACAGGAATAAAGGAATAAAGGAGGGATTGATTGGAAAGGCCTTCAGAGGTCACACTCTGGGCTCCAGAGGCTCCTGCCTCAGTGCATCCCAACATGGACAATGACAGCTCCCCAGTTCTTCCCACTTTGATATCAGCATCAATTCCCCAAGCAGAAGCCAGGCAAGGATGGAATTTGCCCAAGCTTGCCCCCCTTTCTCTCCCCAAGATGAAGGTTTGCAGTTGTTGGGCCCAGGAGGGTCTGGGTGTCCTTGGAGAGCGAGCTGGAGAGGCTTTGTTATGTCAGTGTGAGCATGAGAGAACAGCACTGAACGAGCTCCAGGGACCTGCAGAGTTACACTGGGCACTGCAGGGCTGGGAACAGAGAAAAGTTAAAACCTCAGGCATCAATCACAGCCAACAGAGGTGGTGCTTTTCAGATTGCAGGTGGGAGAGGGCCAGCCAGGCCACGGCGGCACGGCAGCAGAAGCTGGAGGAGTCAGCGACCCAGCTGGCCACGTTCCAGGCAGCCGAGGCCCAGCTGCGGCCCTGGCTCATGGAGAAGGAGCTGATGATGAGCGTGCTGGGGCCCCTCTCCATCGACCCCAACATGCTGAACGCTCAGAAGCAGCAGGTCCAGGTGAGAGGGGTTCACATCGCCCCGGAGGGCTCGGGATGGAGGAGGTCTCGTCTGGGAGGTTGTGCTGGGGGTCACTTGTCTTGCGAGCGCTCTGGTGTGTGCAGTGAGTGTTCAGAGACCTCATGGCTCCTCTTCTGAGCCCTCCAAACCCTCCTGAGCCCAAACTGCTGTGAATGACTTGAAAAGGGCGCAGTGCTCAGCTCCCTTCCCGCGCTGGATTGACTCACCGGTGAATCACTTGGCCCCTCTCGGGGAGAGGAATTGCTTTAAACAAAGCCTGTGCTGACGCTCTGCAGGACTCACTGGTGCTGCCCCTCTGCCTGCCAGCCTGGCCCTTCCATTCCTCCTGCCTCCAAATCCTAACATGGCCCTAACCAGCCACACCACGGAGCAGAAAAAGCCCCAGTGGAGATAATTAGATTTCTCTCTCTTCTAAGTGGCTTGTGCTACGTTACGAGACAAATAAGAGAGAGAGCAAAGTCCTGGAGGCGCAGACCCCTCCCAGCTTTTTAACTTCCAAGGCTGCAGTAAATTCTGGGCTACCCAGCCCGACTGCTGTCCCAACCCAGGGCCTGTTCCTGCTGATTCCAAGGGCTGGATAAAGCCCCTGGAGGTCTGGTTTGTTTTGACTGTGTGTACTCGGAGCTGTCAGTTCTACGCAAACATTTTTATGTTATTTCTGTTCCAGTTTATGCTGAAGGAATTCGAAGCTCGCCGACAACAGCACGAGCAGCTCAATCAGGCAGCTCAGAGCATCCTGACTGGACCTGGAGATGTTTCTCCATCCACCAGCCAGGTGCGGGACGAGCTCCAAGGGGTCAACCAGAAATGGTCTGAGCTCACGGAGCGCCTCAACTCCCGCTCCAGCCAGATCGACCAAGCCATAGTGAAGAGCACCCAGTACCAGGAGCTCCTCCAGGGCCTCTCAGAGAAGGTGAAGGCTGTTGGGCAGCGCCTGAGCAGCCAGTCTGCCATCAGCACCCAGCCCGATGCTGTCAAACAGCAGCTGGAGGAGACCAGTGAGATCCGCTCGGACCTGGAGCAGCTGGAGGAGGAGATCTCAGAGGCTCAGACCCTCTGTGACGACCTCTCCGTCCTGATTGGGGAGCAGTACCTCAAAGATGAGCTGAGGAAACGTCTGGAGACAGTGGCACTTCCTCTCAAAGGGCTGGAAGATCTGGCAGGTGAGATAGAGGAGAAGTCGCTTAAGAGGTGTCAGGATGTCAAGATCCACCCCTGCTCTTTGCCAAAGGGCTCTCCCATCACTGGGTTTATAAAAATAATAGGGGAAGCACCATTTATCTATTTTTAGGGTTCTTCATGGGTGTTTTCTGCGGGACCAAGCATGGGAGGGTTCAAACTCCGGGAATACCTGAACATGGAGAGGGAGCAGAGGTGTTTGGCCCCACTGATGGGACTCTTCACCGAGCAGGGTGGCACGTGCTTGGGAAAAAACCCAGGTTCCTAATTTCAGATTGGGGCATGGAAAAGCTCCAGTGGCCATCCTCTAATCTTGGGAAGCTTCTTCTGGTGACATTTAGAGACTGGTCAGGAGAGCTGGGACTCCTGCATTATTGCTGCCTCTTACTACTTAAGAAATTTATGAATCAGTGAGCAAAAAGGGCTGGCGATGCCATGGAAAGCTCCTTCCTGTTAATCAAAACACAGTTGGTGCATCTGAGATGATTTTAAATAATTGCACTCCGCTTATTTGATTTGAGGTTAATTGTTGCCTTCTAATCTCATTCCCGTTCCAGCCGACCGGATGAACCGACTGCAGACTGCGCTCGCGAGCTCCCAGCAGTTCCAGCACATGTTTGATGAACTCAGGACCTGGCTGGATGACAAAAGGTGCCAGCAAGCCCAGAGCCAACCGATTTCTGCTAAACTGGAGAAGCTGCAGAGCCAAATCCAGGAGCAAGAAGAGTTCCAGAAGAGCCTCAACCAACACAGCGGCTCCTACGAGATGATTGTGGCCGAGGGAGAATCTTTGCTGCTCTCGGTGCAGCCTGGGGAGGAGAAGACCACTCTGCAGAACCAGCTGGTCAGCCTGAAAACACACTGGGAGGAGCTCAGCAAGCAGGCTGCTGACAGGCACTCCAAGCTCAAGGACTGCTTGCAGAAAGCCCACAAGTACCAGCGGCATGCCGAGGATCTCCTGCCCTGGGTGGAGGACTGCCAGGCGAGGATGGCAGAGCTGGAGGTAACCCTGGATCCAGTGCAGCTGGAGGCCACTCTCCTGAGGTCCAAGGCCGTGCTGAGTGACGTGGAGAAGCGCCGGTCCCTGCTGGAGATGCTCAACAGTGCTGCCGACATCCTGATCGACGCTTCCCAGGCGGACGAGGATGACATCCGGGATGAGAAGGCTGGCATCAACCAGAAGATGGATGCCATCACGGAAGAGCTGCAAAGCAAGACAGGCTCCATTGAAGAAATGTCCCAGAGGCTCAAGGAGTTCCAGGAGAGCTTCAAGAACATCGAGAAGAAGCTGGAAGGGGCGAAGCACCAGCTGGAGATCTACGATGCGCTGGGGCCGCAAGCCTGCAGCAACAAGAATTTGGAGAAGCTCAGGGCGCAGCAGGAGGTGCTGCAGGCCCTGGAGCCACAGGTGGATTATCTGAAAAACCTCACTCAAGGTCTGTTAGAGGATGCTCCGGATGGATCCGACTGCTCCCAGCTCTTAAGCCAAGCCGAGGCGGCTCAGCAGGACTTCAAGGCCGTGAAGCAGAAAGTCAGCGACTGCTGTGCTCTCATGGAGAACAAGCTGGAAGGCATCGGCCAGTTCAACAGCAGGGTCAGGGAGATGTTCTCCCAGCTGGCAGACCTGGACGACGAGCTGGACAGCATGGGCCCCATCGGGAGAGACTCGGACAGCCTCCAGTCCCAGGCCGAGGACGTCCGAGCCTTCCTGGGCAAGCTCCGCCGGCTGAAGGCCGACATCGAATCCTCCGAGGGCGAGTGCAAGAAGATGCTGGAGGAGGAGGGCAGCCCCGACCTGCTGGGGCTGAAGAGGGAGCTGGAGACGCTGAGCAAGCAGTGCAGCAAGCTGACGGAGAGGGGCAGGAGCCGGCAGGAGCAGGTGGAGACGACTCTGTCCCGCGTCGAGGACTTCTACAGCCGCCTGAAGGAGCTGAGCCACATGACCACGGCGGCCGAGGAGAACGAGGCCTTGCAGTGGGTGGTGGGGACGGAGGTGGAAACCATCAACCAGCAGCTGGCGGACTTCAAGGTCAGTTTGATTCCATAATGGTTTTTGGGGTTGTTTTTTGTTTTTGTTTTTTATTTTTTCTTTTTTTTTTAAGTGGTGTTTGGCGCTGGAAGGGATTGTGGGGTTGCTTTTTTTGTGGGCTTCGAGGCGCAGGGTCTTCGTTGTTTGTTGATGAGATGAGAATAATCTTTGCTGAAATAATCTTTGCTCTGGAGGATGGGAGATCCTGCTGGTGGACTGGATAGTCTGTGGTGGAAAGGTGTGGAAAGATTCTGGGATTGGGCAGGAAAATCCCTGTTCTTCTGAAGATGTGTGATGTTGGCGTGCTGGCACCTCCTGAGGACTGGTGGAGGCGAGTGGCGTTTAGATTTTGGGGGAGGAAAGGAAGGGTTTGAGTCCACCTGAGCTGTGAATTTGAGAGTCTAGTCCAGATCAGATCATCCTGTATGTCTGGCTCTGCCTGGCCCCCCGTTCCTTCTTGTTGTTCGCTCCGTCTGGGTCATGTATTGCTTCCATTTTGGGATCCATTTTGGGGTACAAAAAGAGCCACAGATAAATTGTGAGACGAGGAGTGCGCCCAGGGAATAAAACCAAGGTGAAGTTTTATGTGGGCTGCTCACATTTCCAGCAAGGAGCTGATGGAGACCATCGAGGCTTGAGAGAAGGAAGAGTTGGAGTGTGTTTGATATATTCCCATGCAGTATTATGATGTTGGGTCATGCTGTTACACTACATTAATTATATTAATACGGCTCAGAAATCCTCTTGCTGTGAAACTTCTATTCCTGATGTGCTCAGGAGCTGATGATTGGGCTGATTTACATCTGGCTGCTCGTTTCCTGGTGTTTATGGGGGGGCGGGAGGGAGAGGCAGTTTAACAACCATTTACTTTTCATCTCATGGCTAATTGATCCCGTTCCACCACTTGAGCAGCTCTGTGAAACCTTCACCAGGACAAGGTGTTTCTGGTTTGGGGGTTGCCTATCCAAAAAAAGAGCTGGAAGTGTATTTATGGGACAAACTCAACCTCACCTGATGGTGTTGCTTGCATTGGGCAGTTTGCTTTGAGCAAAGATGGGAAGGATTTAAATTCATCATTAAATGCCACAAAGTCCCTTGGAACAAATACATCCAAAAAGGAGTTTTTAGTCCTTAAAATCAGTGAACCTTTCCTGCAGAACAAGGGATTATTCCCAGCTGAGCAGCTCTCATTAGGAACGATGGCAAAACCCAGACTGGGCAGGAGCAGCTTAATCCACCGTGGGGTTTGCACATGGTCCACAGCTCAGTGACCTTGAGGGTGACCCTTCAAGGCACAGGGGACCTGAGCCGAGGGGTTTGGGGGTCGGAGGTGTCCTTACCAGGAGTCATTTGTTGGCCACGTGGTGCAGCTGGGGCCTCTGTGGGTGGGAAAGTGAAAGTTGCAGCAGGGGTGGGAAGGTTTTGGCTGGGAGTGAAATGGGGGAGAAGCACGAGGGGTGGATGGAGCAATCGTGGTTACAGCAGCATTCCTTCATTCCTTCTCTCCTCCATTCCTTCATTCCTTCATTCCTCCTCTCCTCCATCCCTCCTTTCCTCCGCTCCTGCCAAGCACAGTTCATCCCGGGAGCAGGGATTTTTGCACAAATCCTAAGTGCTGCAGAGCTGATCTTGGCAAAGCTTCACCTTCTGGTCCTCTCTAAGGGAAATACCACCCCAGATCCTGATCTGCCCTGTGGAATGAGGGAGAGCTCTGGAAAAGCCTGCCTGGTGCTCTGCGGGGAGCTTCCCTTGGTTGCACCAGGCTTTTGTTTCCCAATAAATTCCCTCTCCAAGACAATATCACAGCTCTTGCCCTCCTTGGGTTGCAAACCAGGGGCGTGCCCAGAGCTTCCTGGAGGAGCAGAGGAGCTCCTCATCCTGGCAGCTCTCCAGGGGGAGGACGGGGTGACGGACGGGGTGACGGACGGGGTGACGGACGGGGTGACGGATGGGGTGACAGGAGCTCTCCGGGAGTGTTCGTGCACTGTCTGTCCAGAAGGCTCAAATGCAGGCAGATATTATGTCTTAAGGCATTAATTTTAATGAACATCTGTGTAAATGAAATGCAAATTAGGCATGGCCCCCGGGGCTCCAGGCAAGTTGCCAATGGAGCCCTGACAAAGGTGGGCACTTCTGGACGCATTGTGTCCAGATTTTAATAAAGAAGATCCATTGAAGGCTCTGGTGGAGGCTGGGAATGGATGGCTTTGGAAGCAGCTTATATTTGAAGCTTCCCATGTATTTTTCTTTTCCCTCAAACTTGCCCCAAAAGGCCACAACCTCCTTAACTTTTGGAAAACTGCCATCCGTGCATTTCCTCTCTGTCCCCCCCCCTCCCAGCCCCTTTCCCTGGTCACAGAGGGACTAATCCTGGCTTTGGGATGGATGAGCCCTCTCCTGCTGTAAGTTTTCCTCCTGGCCAGGTTCCTCCGAGGCAGGAGGCTGGGAAGCAGCTGTCGGATCGCGCTCGGGGGGAAGATTTGTTTGCGGGAGGGGTTTTGGTCCTCACCAGCTCCCACAGCCATCAGGAGCCTGGACAACAGCCTGCGGTGGACCTGGAGTTCAGGGAGTGCAGGAAATCCGGTCAGGATTGTAAGAAACCCATCCGGAGGAGACTTTAAGGGGGTCATTGAATTCAACCCTGAGTTTTCTGGTGAGATCAAGTGCAGCTGAAAGGCATTTCTGTGGTTTGGAGCCTGTGCTTATATGGACATCCCGATGGACTGCTTCAGGATCCAGCTGTGCCACAGAAGAAATAACGTGGGTTTAGCCCATGTTAAGCTGTCAGAGCAAAGGAACCTCATCTTTAACTCCTGATCTCCAGCAGGAGTTTAACCCAAGTGGCTCTCGTTCCTTCGCTGCCTCTCCGAGGAGCCTTTTTTTGTATAAAAAGGAGCTAAAAGTTGGGAGAATCTTTGTGCTGAGCTTCACATGGCCAAGTTGGGCTTTTCAGCACAAGGGACAAGTGCCAGGCACCAGCAAGAGCTGCTCGTGGGAGTTTCCAGGCTGGGGCACTTCTTCCCCCTCCACTGTCTCTGCTGTCAGCTCAGGTTTCTCAAAGCTTACGCTAATATTAAATTTTAATGACTGGAATCAAATGAGCTACAGTTGAGATGTTACTAAACATAACAGCTCCGTGGATTCGGTTTGGCAAACAGCAGAATTCCCCAGGGAAATGATTCCCCAGGTACAGATGAGACAGGGGGGGTCACTCACGTGGAGGCATAGGGGGTTTCTCCATTGTTTATCTCCAGCATCAGCAACCCCATATCATCTGGAAAACCCTGAGTGAGTTATCAGGATTGGAAAATTAAAAGTATGTGGGCTAAAACCACTGAGAATACATAAAACTGTATAAAAGGGTGTGTAAGAGGGGTATAAAAGAAAAAGCAAAAAATCATCCTGGCATCACCGCTATCCCAGGTTGCTCTGAGCCCTGTCCATCCTATCCTCGGGCGCTTCCAGGGATGGGGCAGCCACAGCTTCTCTGGACCTTTACTCCTGTGAAGAATCTCAGCTGTATCATGCCAAGGGGCTTTGCTTTGCTGGGGACACCTTCTTCCCATCAGGAAGATCAATGCCTTATCTGGCTACCAGATAAGAAACAGAGATTTCTTGTCTGAAAAGAAATCAGAGCCCAGACAGGAATAAAGGAATAAAGGAGGGATT
>VZRF01012567.1:121117-133648 GCA_013396875.1 Vireo altiloquus
GTCCGGCCCCGCTCCGCCCCGCATCGCCGCCGGTACCGGCCCCGCGCCCGCCCCGCCATGGCCGGGCCGCCCGGTGGCGCGGAGCCGCCGCAGCCCGACACCGGCCGCCGGGAAAGTTAGTGCGAGCGGGGCCGCCAGCAGCAGGAGGAGGAGGAGGAGGAGGAAGAAGAAGAAGAAGAAGCAGCAGCAGCAGCGGCAACAGCCGCCTCCAGCCGCGGCTGCTCCCCGTCCCCCCCGTCGACTCCCGGAGGCAACTCAGGGGATTCCATCCCGCTCCGTCCCTTTGCCATTTTTGGATGCGTTTTATAGCCAATTTTTTTTTTTTCCTGGGGAGAAAGCGAAAAAAAAAAAGCGAAGACCCAGCAGCCTTCCTCCACCGCCGGACGCCGCGGCCGTGCCGCCACCGCCGCACACCCACCGGCCGCATTTTGGGGGTTCCGCCGCTCCCGGTGGCACCGGGCGAGGTGACGGCAGCGACAATGCCATCATGTTTTTGAGACAGGAAACCTCCGAGTTTGCCCTGAATGAAGAACTTCCTGTGTTTAAAGTTGTACGAATATCCGCTGACAAGCTCAGTTCAAATGAAAACACGAGAGTTGGGGGGAGAGGCTAATTCGGACCAGCTGGACTTCCACGGCACTCGGAGCTGGGCAGAAAACGCGCAGAGCCGCTCGCCACTGCCAGCCGGGAGCGGCCGGGACAAGCAGTGCCTTTGTTAGTAAAGAAGGACGGACGGGATGATTTAAGAGCTTCAAACTCTTCCGCCGTTTCTGTCGCGAAGCACTTGGAATATTTTACCGAAGCTGTTGGATTTTGGATGATGCGCTGATGGATGGGGTTTTTTAGGGGGGCCGGGGGGATGAGATGGGTTGTTTCGCTGCTCGGGGCCAGCGGTCAGGCTGCTGAGCTGGCGTGGTGCTGCCAATCCCCCCTCCCGTCCCTGTAGTGTCACTTTGGGATCAGAGGCTGCCCCGGCGCGTTTGGGACCTGCTAGCCGTGTGATGCTTCCTGCCGTGGCGGGCCAAAGGTTGCCGGGGTGGTTCCGTCATCCGTAAGGACGAGAGTATGGGCAAACCACTGAGCCGGCCAGACTGTTTACGGCAGAACCGCACTTGCCTGGGGAAGGGCGAGGATGAGGATGGTTATATAGAGGATTGCTATGTGCCCCAGAGATCGATATACGACACGATGAGGATTAACGAGCAAATCGATCAGGGATCGAAGCTCAACCAGCTCTCCAAGAGCACCCTCGGCAAAGGAGATGGCAGCACCATATCCAGCAATGGGACTCTGGGAGCTGCCAACGTCTTCGAGTCCAGGCCACCAGAACCCAAGAAGCTGGACGAGCGAGTCATCTTCGACCAGCTGAAGCTCAGCAGCGACGTCTCCAAGCCGGCGCCGGCTCCGCCAAAGAGGCGGCCGAACCCCGAGAAGAAGGAGAACGTCAACCGGCGCTCTTGGAAGTCCTTCATGCCGCCCAACTTCACCGAGTTTGCGGAAAGGATGGGGGCTTCGCTGAGCGAGGTGTCGGAGGCGGGCGCCTCCAACCCTTCCCTGCGGGATAAGCGGGATTCCAGTGCCATGCTGGCCGAGCAGGCAGGCCAGCCCGACCACGGCGAGCCCATGTCCGAATCTCTCACCTTGGAGCACGTCTCCAAGTCGTCTGGCACGGCAGAGGCTCTGGCAGCCAAGCAGTTCGGCGTGGATGGCTACGGCGGTCCCCGGGACGAGCGCCAGGCCCTGCTGAACGCCGCTGACGGCCGTGTCAGGGACCTGGCCAGGGCCCGCCGGCTCCCCAGTGCCACCTGGCCACGAGCCAGGAAGAATTTCATCAGGGGAAACTTCAACGATGGGCACCAGGAGACCCTTGAGGCCTCCGAGTCGGACTCCACGGTGGAGAACGTCAACCTCTCTCCGTGCCTTAGCGAGGAGCTGCTGGATACGGGACTGGATGTTCTCATCACCTCCAATCTCAGGGAGAAAACGGAGTCTGAGCTGAGATTTGAGGAGGACGAGCGCTGGGTGATGATGGAGGAGTGGGAGGAGGCGACGCTGTCAGAGAGAGGAAAGGCTGTTCTGGTGGCAGAGGAGAAGAGGAGCTGTTGCTTGGCAGATATTTCTGAAGAAAGGGAACAATCCGCTGCTCCGGAGGATGGCTCTGCCCCCAGCCCAGGGACCTCCCAGTCCTGCACGTCCCCGGGGGGTGCTGGCAGCGCCTGCTGCACGGAGGACGCGGCGGTGCAATGTGGGGTTGAGGACTTCACTCCAATTTTGGAGCGCTCAACCAGCCCCACGGGCCCCGAGCTGTCCGACACGGACTCGGTGCAGATGTTCCTGGAGCTGGAAGAGCAGTGCCTGAACGAGGATGGGGGCGATGGGGCTGTCCCCGGCTGCCTGGAGGTTCAGATGTCCCCCATGGACTCAGAGGGGCTGGACCCAGATTCGGCCAAGCTGGCTGGGTTGGTGGTTGAAGGAGGTCAGCACAGGGCCCCCTTGGACATCAGCGCTTCGGACTCTGCCGTTGTGTCGGATCTGGAGGACTTCGATGTCACCTGCAGCTCGCAGGTGCTCAGCACGCTGGAGCCCTTGACAGAGCCCTTCTCAGAGAGGGACACCTTGGCTGTCACCCCGACGGACTCGGACGGAGGGGCCTCCCCCAGCCCCATGGCCATGGCAGGGCTGGGGTCCCTCCTGGAGTGCTCCCCAGCGCTGGTGGGGGAGGTTGATCCTGACCCACTTGTGGACCCGGAGTTGGTGGCTGGTGGGATGCCATGTCCTGAGACAGGGGCACATCCAGCTGCTGGACTGGGGGGAGATGGTTACCCCAGCGCTCCGGAGGGGTGGGGTGAAGATAACCAAGACTTGCTTCCCGAGGGGACCTGTCCTAGCCGAGTGTCCCCCTGCCAGCCCCCAGCTCCAGACACAGCGATGGAGGAGCTGGGGTCCCACCCACGGCACGGCCAGGCTGGCGTTGAGGGCATGGATCCATTCAGGACCCATCACCTTCTGCCTGGAAGGACTGAGGTGGCCAGCTGGGATGTCCCAGAACCGGTTTCTGAGGATGAAGCCACAGATTTGGCATCAGGGAGTGGAGCTGAGGGCTGGACTCATCCGGCAGAGAGTGGGGATGTTTGCTGTGGTTCTCTGCTGCCTTTCCACGCCGGCTCTGCATCAGAGCCAGGCTCCAAGGCTCCGACAACATTCCCGGTGCCTGTTGAGGACCTCCCATGGGAAGTGGTTTCCCTGGGCCAGGGCCTGGTTCTGGAAGGGGCTGTCCATACAGAGGGGTGCCCCGTGGAGGTGGCCGTCACACACGGGGGGACACCAGCAGCCGTCCTGCGGCCGGGAGATGTGGACTTGCTGTTTGCCCCTGGCTGGGAGGTCCCATGTCCTGCCAGCCCAGCTGCCCCCAAAGAGCTTCCTGGCACATTGTCCACTGCAGGGTCTGCCATTCCATGGGATTTTGGGGAGCTTCCTGCTCCAACCCACCCACTCTCCCCAGGAGATCTGGTTGTCCTGGAGCCCCAGGCTCAGGGGACACCACCAGCTGCCAGGGATCCTACCGGGGACACCGAGGAACCTCCGGGAGCCACCACCACTTCCATGCCCTTGATGGTGGAGGAGCTTCTGGAAGCCCCACCGCCCTTTGCTGACGTGCCTGTCGCCACTGTGCCACCACCACCAGCGGCCGAGCCACTCGTCTCAAGTGCCGGGGACCTCGGTGGCGACCCCGTGCCATTGGTGGTGGCCCTGGGGGATACAGATGACTTTGCCATCGTGGTCGTGCCACCCATCCTGGACCGCCTGGCTTTGGAGGAGGACCCCGTTGCCAGCGCGCCTGCGGCGGCTTGGGAGGGTCCCCCTGGTGCCTTCCCACCCCTCCTGGAGGGTCCCAGTGGGGCAGAGCTGCTGGGGACGCGCTCGGCCGCAGCAGCCAGGGCGCAAACCCTGCCCAGGGCCGTGTCCAGGAGCACCCTCCGTCCCCGCAGCTGTGAGGGTGCCCTGTCCCTGCGCCCCGGCGAGGGAGAGGGGACATCGGGCACGGAGGGAGCCCTCGGCGCCGCTCTCGTGGCAGAAGGGCCCCCTGCTCTCCCAGATGGATTCGTTCCAGATAACGAGGTATTTGTTGCTCGGGCTCCCACAGCCGGGGCTCCAGGCGCAGAAATCGCTTTGTTTTGCACTCCAAGGGTGGGTGGGAGGTGGGAGCCCGCTCGGTAACGCACGATCTGGGCTTCCAAACAGCCTTCTCCCTCCTGAAATCGGCTTGAATTTGGCAGGCAAAAAGTTTTTTTGGGGGGGAGGAGGGGAATTGTGTGATTGTGTAAGGAAGGGAGGCAAAAGTCTCTCGCTGCTCGATGACCTGAAATGTTGAGTTTCACTTTTTTGGCTTATTAAAGTACACTATGGTCACTCAGATGGAAATCACAGACTTCAGAAAAACCTTCTTGCTGGCTCCTGGCGGGGAGTTCCCATCTTTGAAGCAAGAAATATGTCAGGAGAGAGAAACCTGTAAAATGAATTAAGTGCAAGCAATTCCTGTCCCATGCAGTCATCGCTGTCTGCAGTTTTTTCTGGGAGAATTGAGGTGCTGAGGCTCAGAAGGCGTCTGGGGAGGGGCTCAGATTCCCTCTGGCGTTTGGGGATTTGTGTCGCTCGTGGCTCTTGCCTGGAGAGACCTCGGCGCTGGAGTTCCCACAGCCGAGTGCTGATTTCCTGCCATCTGGATTAGGAGAAATATCACTAAGGAGACATCAGAAGTTAGTCAGCACCAAAAATCCCGATTTGGTGGCAATTACTCATCCCTTTGGGCTGCACCACCCCTCTGAGAAACGCTCGTAGAGGAGCTCGGAGAGGTGGTTTCACATGGGGGGGGTCCATGTAAGTGCAGGGCTGGGACCTCAGAGGAAATCTGGGCGAGGGAAAAGACATCGAGTTCTTGCCATAAGTTGTGTGTTGCCTGAAATTCAGCAGGTAGGATCCTTGTGTTAGGTTCAGCACCTCTGACTCTTCACCCCACAAACCTTCCCCTCGGAGTTGCCAGTTCCTCCCGGAGCTCCTCGCTCGGGAGGGGTTAAGGGAGGCGAGGGAAGCAGAAAGCAAGAGGATGCTTTGGGAAGCCTTCCTGGGAGCGAGGAGGGGGCGGAGGTGTGGTGGAGCAGATGTCCTGCTGCTCTCCCAGGATGTCTGTCCAGCTCTTCCCCGGGGCAGGACACCTCGCTCCGCGGCTTCAAGGGTAGTCGTTAAATATTTGTTTCCAAGCTGAGTCACGGTGAGGTTAATGAGCTAAATCGCTGGAATCTTTCATGAGCAAGGGAAAACAAGGGTGTTGGACACGCTCACCCCCAGGCTGGCGCTGGGATTATTTTTGTCAGGAACCTCAGGGAGCAGCGAGCTCTGGGGCTGGCTGATACCTGTGTTGCAGGTACCCCTGGTTGGGTCATCCGGGTTTTTCCACAGGGCTCCCTCCCTGCCTGGCTCCTTTGGAGTTTGTTTTGCAGTCCATGGAGAGCCCGGACCAGCCCAGCGTGCCAGGCTTATCAGCCTGATCCTTTTGTGGGTTTGGCTCTCCTCGCCAGCAGCTCCATATATAAACAGGAACAGGAGAAGAGCCCGGGAATCGATGATTCCAAGGCACCATTTATTCCTTGTAACCGTGGCAGAATTCTCCGTGAGCAAACAGCTCTGGACAGTGTCTGCCAGCTCACCCTTTGCTCATGTCCTGGAGGGACCTCCCTGCCCTGCGGCTGCTGAGCTCTGCTGGGAAGAAGTGGCTTTTTTTCCCTTTGGAAATCAGGCAGGGAAAATCAGCGCCTCTTGCTTGGGCTAAGAGCTGTGCCTGTGTATTTTTGGGGGATTTTGGTGGTTTTGGGGGGGTTTTGCCTCGTGCTCCTCTGGAGCAAAGCGCAGAGAGCTGTGTCCTCCAAGAGCCGCTGCTCTGCTGGGGGAGGTCCTGCATCCAAGTGGGAATTTTTCAGTTCTTGGGCACAGGGAGCAGGTGGCCAGCTGCCATCCCCTCTGCTTCCCAACGGGAAAACGTTGCCACTGGGCCAAGGGCTCCTCTCCTGCCGGGTGACCTGTGCCCTGCATGGGCTCATGGGCCAGGGGAGCAGAGTGAGCCAGGAAGGAATCTGCTCCCCATTTTTGGGGCTTTTGGGGCTATTTTCAGTGGGGACAGGGCAGGCTCATCCCTTGGGACTGGCGGGGAAGGAGCGGAGAGGGACAGTGCACGGGCAGCTCGTGGTTCCAGCAGATCCCCAGCTCTGATAAAGAGCATTTATCTCCTCCAGAGAAGCAGGATTCTCCCTGCTGCCTCTGCTGACAATGGGGAGCTTCATTCGCTCTCCTCCCCCTTCGCTATCAAATCTTTTTTGGTTTAGAAAGCTTTTCCCCACAGGATTCCCAGGCAGGACCGTGCCAAATCCGTGGTAAACGACTCGCACATTAATTGCCTATTGCCTTTGTCTTTCGAAATACAGCGAGCTCCTCGCTGCCTGTAATTTCGTGGTTAACAAAACTCATATGATGTCAGGTCTCCGTTCTCAATAGCTTCACTGTGAGAATTGCTTGGGGTTTTTCCCCAGGAGCATTATTTCCCAATCTGATGGCAAGTCGGAGATGATGCTCTCATTTCTTCCTCAGTTTTCTCTCTTTACCTCACTCCAGTGCTTGGAAAAATGGGATTTGGCCATTTAAAAGCAGAGGTGGGTGTGGGTAGACCCTGAGTTGTGCTCCACACCAGCAGATTCCTGTGACATCTGTGTCACTGGGTCAAGGCGAGGCAGGAGTTTAGACAAACTTGCACAATTCCAATAAAATCAGTGCAAGCTGCTACTGCATCTTCCCTGGAGAGGAAAGCCTGTTGTATGCATGGAGTGATTGGGGGCGGCTGGAAAAGCAGCTCACAGCTTATAAATCACCTTTTCTCTCCCACCCTTTCCATCCCCAGCAATTCCAGAAGGAGCAGGTGGATCCCCTCCAGCTGAAGCTGCAGCAAGTCAATGGAGTCGGTCAGGGACTCATCCAAAGCGCCGGGAAAAACTGTGACGTGCAAGGGCTGGAGCACGACATGGAAGAAATCAACACCCGCTGGAACACCCTCAACAAGAAGGTGGGGAGGGGCTGTCCCTGGTTCCTCGGGGGTCTGGGGGAAGGAGGGGGTCACGGGCAGGGAGCTGAGGCTGTGGTGCCTGACGCTGCGGCGGGGTTGGTTATTTTTTGGGGTGCAGGTGGCCCAGCGAGTGGCTCAGCTACAGGAGGCCTTGCTGCACTGCGGGAAGTTCCAGGACGCCCTGGAGCCGCTGCTGAGCTGGCTGGCAGACACCGAGGAGCTCATCTCCAACCAGAAACCTCCCTCCGCCGAGTACAAGGTGGTGAAAGCCCAGATCCAAGAGCAGAAGGTGAGCCCGAGCACAGGGTGGCTCGGTGGGAGGGGACCTCAGGACAGCCAGATAACGTTTTGAGGGTCCAGCTGGGGTGTCTGTGCTTGTTTCCTGGCGGATCTCAGTTCCTCACATCCCAAAGTAAAGAGCAGGCAGCTCGTTTGCCCCACTCTCACCGATCTCCATCACCTCAATCGCCGCGTCCCTTCCTCGTCCCGCTGCCTCTTGAAGTTGGCCGCTGGTTTTGCTGGTCGGCCGTGTTTTTCCAGCCCCGAGTTTTGCTTTGTGCTGGTAATTCTGCTGCGTCAGGAGCGAGCTGCTGGTGGTGCAGGGCCTGGTTTGGGTGTTTGGACAAAGGGAAGGTTACAAAGTGTGAGAGCGGGCCCGAGGTGTGTCGGTGTTTGCTGAGATAACAGCCCAGCCTCGGCGCCTGCCCTTCTGAGCGGGCAGAGGGAAGGCCCAGTGTGGTCTTGGGGAAATATTTCAGAAATGAATTCTTCCCCAGCCTTGGGTTGAGGTTGGAAGAGGAAATGTGCTTCAAGTGGAAGTTAAAACCTTGATAAGTTGGAGAGGGTTGGCGGGGAAGACTCGGAAAGCTCTTCTGACGCAGGAGGGGTTTGGGTCTTGAGTGGTGTAAAAGAGGGAAGGGGGAGGGGAAAAAGAAAAGGGGAAATGGAAAAGGAATGAAAAGGAGAAAGGAGAAAAGGAATAGAATAGAATAGAATAGAATAGAATAGAATAGAATAGAATAGAATAGAATAGAATAGAATAGAATAGAATAGAATAGAATAGAATAGAACAGAATAGAAAAAATGAAAGTTCAGTTGGAAGAGACCTACAATGATCACCCTGCCCAGCTGCCTGACCGCTTCAGGGCTGCCCAAATCAAAGCATGTGACTATTATAATGTAATAGAATATAACAATACAATATAACTATAACTTTTTGAACTGGTTTTGAAGGCAGAGCCATCCCCACTGGGCTGGGCCTGGTCTCAGCCCAGTGCTGGCAGTGGTTCTGAGCCACAATTAGAGATCTGAACCACTGCAGGGGCAGGATTTGATTCTGCTACCCCAATCCGGTAACTTTTCCCCTTTCCTTCGTCTCCCCAAAGCTGCTCCAGCGCCTCCTGGATGATCGCAAAGCCACGGTGGAGATGATCCAGGCGGAGGGCGACAGGATCGCGCAGTCGGCCGAGCCCGCGGACCGGGACAAGATCGTGGGGCAGCTGGAGAGCCTGGCACGGCGCTGGGAAGGGCTCCTGGGCAGGGCAGCTGCCAGGTGAGAGGGGCTGGGACCAGCTCATCCCGCGAGTCACGGCGCCCCAGAGCCAGGGGTGACAGTGTTCGGGAAGCTGGCGGAGATTTCGGTGCAGATACATCCTGGAAACAGCTGGAAAACATGAGGAATCAAAGGCTGATAGCAGTGGTTTACAATGGCAGGGAAGAGCTGAGGTTAAATAATTTCCCTGCAGGGGAGGGATGTTATTTTTATTCTTGTAAGCTTTAACGTTTAACAGCATCCTGTTGACACCTTTCTGCCGCCAGAATCTTGTTTATGAGTTACTTATTTCCACCTAAGCTGATATTTGAGGTTATGAAGTCATTTCTGAAGGCCAGATCGGGCACTCCCGGTGGTTTTCATCATTGCCAACAAACTGGACTGTCCATCCAGGACTGCCCCTCCAGAACTGCCCCTCCAGAACTGCCCCTCCAGGATTGCCTTTAACCAGAAGCTCTGACAGACCAAGAGCCTGCTGCAAGCTGGGGGATCTCCAAGACAGTGATAGGACTGGAACTAAATGATCTTTTAAAGTCCCTTCCAGCAAAAAGCTGCATTTTTTGGAGGAGCTTTTCTGCCACCTTCCCAGGGAGATAAACTGGATCCTACAGGCACAGCTGCAGGAAAAGCTTACTTTGCAGTTCTTCCACATTGATTTTTATCTTTGCCTTTGTAGCTTCCCTGACAGTGGTGTCTTCACCTTGCTCTGAGCAGGGCTGCTTTGGTTCCTTCTTCCAAATACCTGAAGCTGCTTCCCATGCCTGGCAGCTGGGAGCTGCTCCGTGGCGTTTTGGTTGACTCAAAGAATCACGGACTGGTTTTGGTCAGAGGAACAAACAAAACTGTTTCAACCCTCTGCTGTGAGCAGGGACACCTTCCACCAGACCAGGTTGCTCAGGGCCCCATCCAACCTGGCCTTGAACACTTCATTCCTTCTAATTTTGTGACTACTTTTTATAGGCAGAAGCAACTGGAGGATATCTTGGTGCTGGCAAAGCAGTTCCACGAGACCACGGAGCCTGTGTCCGACTGGCTGTCGGTGACGGAGAAGAAACTGGCCAACTCTGAGCCCATTGGCACCCAGACTGCCAAAATCCAGCAGCAGATCAGCCGCCACAAGGTAGGGCCTGCGCAGGAACAGGACGGAGGTGGTTGGAGTCGGGTCCCGCTCCGGTGGTTGTTTCCACCACAACCAGAGGGGGTTTGGCACAAACAAGGATTGGAGGAGTGACCCAGGCTGTTTGATGTACAGAGAAGCCACAAGCCCTGACCCACCAGCGTGGGTAAACGTTAAACTGATGTCCTTGCACGTCCCAGCAGATTCGGATAGGAAAACCACTCCCATCCATGTGTTTCATTTTAATTTTGACTCAGTTTGCCCATTCAGGGGCGGCTTTTGTGTCTCCTCCATCCTTTCAGTTGCGTTCATCGTCGTGTTCCCCCCCCTTTTACGTTGACATTTCTTTTCTTTTTTCCCCCCCCGTTTCTTCACTCATTTTGTTTTATTTTCTCCCCTGTTGTCCGTTTTTCACCCTCCCACCATTCAGGCTCTCGAGGAAGAGATCGAGAGCCACGCTGCCGACGTGTCTTGGGCGCTGGGGGTCGGGCAGTCGCTGTCCTCCCTGAGCTGTGCCGCCGAGCAGAGGCTGCTGGTAGAGAGATTAGAGGCTCTGCAGAGCCGCTACGGCGAGGTCCGGGAGCGGTGCTGCCGCAAGGCAGCACTGCTGGACCAGGCTCTGGCCAACGCCAGGCTTTTTGGGGAGGAGGAGGTGGAAGTGCTCAACTGGCTGGCTGAGGTGGAGGACAAGCTGGGCTCGGTGTCCGTAAAGGATTACAAACGGGACGTCCTGCAGAAGCAGCATGCCGACCAGCTGGTATTTTCTGGTTTTTTTATTTCATTTCCACGTCTGTGTTGTTCGTTTTGTTGCATTTGTCTGGTTTTGTTTATGTTTCTGGCCTGGCTTTAGTTTTTGCGGAGCTCATTCTGCTGCTGGGTCTCTCTGAGGCTTGGAGAGGAGTGTAAAGGGATTTCATGGGTTGGAAGCAACAATTGTGCCCCCCTCCGCCCCCCACTCCACCCCCAAAATAATGGGTTTCTCAAGGCGGGGGAACTTCAAATGGTTCGTTTGCTTTGGGAACAGTGTCTGAGCCAGCTTGGCCACCCTGTGCCTTTGAAAAGCTGGATGCTGTTTCCAAAACTGAGAGCTGGAAAAGCCTGGTGGGTTTTTGGAGCTGGGCAGGCCAGTGAGGAAGCCTCTGCTTCCCCTCCCTGGGGCTCTGCAGGCTCTTCTCAAGAGTGAGGTTCTGCCTAATACAAGGGCGAGTCCTTTGGTGATACAGATCCAATGGATTGGGTTGGGCTTGCTGTAAAATTTGAGCCTTTGGGTCCCAAAAGTCCCAGAAATTCCTGTGGCAGGATGACTGGACAGTTTTCAGATGGCTTATCCATCAGTAGGGAAGTTCATGCTCTCCAGGGCATCTCTGGCCTGCAGGACACAGGGACCTGCATGCAGCAGGATAACCCAAATTTGCCTTTTTCTTCAGGCTCTGAATGAGGAAATTGTGAACAGGAAGAAGAACGTGGACCAAGCCATCAGAAATGGACAGGCTCTCCTGAAGCAAACCACAGGTAACGCAGAGGAGATCCTGGCAGGCTCTGGGAGATGTGGGAGGTCTGGGAAATTCACCCTCCACATGCTTTTCCTTGGGATGTCCATGCTCTGTTGGGTGGAGGCTTTTCTCCCTCAGGTCTTCATTTCTTTCTGGAAACTCCCAGAGTAGCTGGTTTGCATCCAGACTTCACTCTGGAACACTCCGTCTTAGGATTTTCTTGGTCCCAAATCCCAACCTCGCGGCAGGCGATTCCCACCGCTGCGGTGGGGGATGCTCAGTGCCGAGGGAGGCTTTTCTCACTGCAGCCAGCTGCTAAATCACACGGAAAAGAGGTTAAAAATACCCCCAGCCCTCTCCTGATGTTGCTTTCCCAGGCTGAGCAGTTGTGGCTGTTGCCACGTGGGTGTGAGTTTATGTTTATGAGTGGGAAGAGAGGTCGGGGCGCTGCGTTTCCTTCAGATGTGGTGTGCTTGGAGCAGATGTACAGCCCCGTGTCCTTGTGGGAGCTGTGGAGCAGGAAGAGTGATTACAAAGGATTTGGTAGGCAGCTCCGTGTCCTCTTGGATGCAGCAGCAAGGGGTGAACTGGCCCTTTCTTCTTGGAGTTGTGACTCGTTGTCGAGAACTGAGCTGGGGTGGCTTTGGGGCTTTGCAGCACACTTCCATCCCATCCCATCCCATCGCA
Source organism: Vireo altiloquus (assembly GCA_013396875.1). NCBI lineage: Eukaryota > Metazoa > Chordata > Aves > Passeriformes > Vireonidae > Vireo > Vireo altiloquus. The sequence goes on from VZRF01012567.1 coordinate 133,075, forward strand.
TCCCGTCCCGTCCCATCCCATCCCATCCCATCCCAGGGACAAGGTGGATGTTGCATTGGTGAAAAATGCCATCTCTAAGTAAAAACAGGCTCAAGTTGCGTTAATACAAAGAAAAGCGAGGCTGGAATTCACTGTTTTAAGGGGGAGAGGACAGAGAAAGTGGCTCCTGATGCCTCCTGAGGTGCCTCCTTCAGCCCCCAGAGCCTGGCATCATTTTCCCCTCGCTGCTGTCCCGCAGGGGAGGAGGTGCTGCTGATCCAGGAGAAGCTGGATGGAATCAAGACTCGCTACTCCGACATCACCGCCGCCAGCTCCAAGGCCCTGCGCACGCTGGAGCAGGCGCGGCAGCTGGCCACCAAATTCCAGTCCACCCACGAGGAGCTCACCGGGTGGATGAGCAAGGTGGAGGACGAGCTGGCATCCAGCGGGGCACAATCCCCCGGCGGCGAGCAGATCCCCCAATTCCAGCAGCGGCAAAAGGTGGGAGAGCAGCACGGTGGGATGGGATGGGATTGGGATTGGGATTGGGATTGGGATTGGGATTGGGATTGGGATTGGGATTGGGATGGGATTG
>VZRF01012567.1:133749-161594 GCA_013396875.1 Vireo altiloquus
TGGGATGGGATGGGATGGGATGGGATGGGATGGGATGGGATGAGATGGATGGGATGGGGGGTGAGGGTGGTTTGTTCTCTGCTTTGGGAGACTGTGGAGGAGCCAGGTGTGCCTTTCTGTGTGCCACGCATCCCTGGGTGCCTCCCACAGGAGCTGAAGAAGGAGGTGATGGAGCACAGGCTCGTCCTGGACACGGTGAACGAGGTGAGCCGGGCTCTGCTGGAGCTGGTGCCCTGGAGAGCCCGCGAGGGGCTGGACAAGCTGGTGTCGGACACCAACGAGCGCTACAAGCTGGTCAGTGACACCGTCAAGCAGAGAGTGGAAGAAATCGATGCTGCTATTCAGAGATCTCAGCAGGTGATTGAAGAACCCCCTACAGGGTTTTCCTGGGGAGTGGCCGGGCCCTGCTCGTCACACAGGGAGGGATGGCGAGCATGGCCAGCCAGGCAGGAAGGCCAAATCCCATCGGGAATGCCAAGAAATGGACCCCCAGCAGCAGCGTGTGGCAGCAGGGGTGGTGGCTGACCCGTCCTGGTGTGCGGTTTTGGGGTGGGATAACTCCGGAGCAGCACTGTGTGATCCTGCCCATGAGCTGCTGCCTGCAGGGTGATGGCCATGGCCTGTGGGTGACTGTCAAAGCTGGGAAAACGTCATCCCTGCTGTGAGAGCACAGGGATTTGTTCCAGGCCAACAGTCCTCCCCACCAAAAAAGGCTTGTCCTGCACAGACTGGAGGCTGTGGAGTGCTGGGAATACCTGACAGAGTCAGTGCTCCATGGAGCGAGGGAAATGCTCTTGTTTATAGGGAAATGCAGGCAGGGAGGGTACAGGGAGAGGTGGCTGCTCCAGCCTGCCCCAAAACCAGCTGCAGGAGGCACGAGGTGACCTTGTCACACTCTCTACAACTCCCTGAAAGGAGGTTGTGGTCAGGTAGGGATTGGTCTCTTCCACCAGGCAGCAGCTGACAGAACGAGAGGATGTGGTCTCAAGCTGCACCAAGGGAGGGATAGATTGGATATTAGGAAAAAGTTTTTCACGGAAAGAATAATAAAGCACGGAATGATCTGCCCGGGGGGAGGTGGTGGAGTCACCATCCCTGGATGTGTTTAACAAAAGACTGGACGTGGCACTCGGTGCTGTGGTCTGGTTGAGGTGTTAGGGCATGGGTTGGACTCGATGATCTTGGAGGTCTCTTCCAACCTGGTCATGCTGTGATTCTGTGAGGGCAGCATGGAGTCAGAAACCCAAGCCCCACCCCAGTGTCCCCTTCTCCTCCGCACGCCAGGACGAGGTGTTTGTCCCCACATCCCACCGGGACCCTCTGTGGTTCCCACTGTCCCCAGCCCTCTGTGTGCCCTATCCCTGACCACTGCCCATCACTGACCACTGCCCCTCCTCTCCCCCCGTGCCAGTACGAGCAGGCAGCCGACGCGGAGCTGGCCTGGGTGGCCGAGACCAAGCGGAAGCTGATGGCTCTGGGTCCCATCCGCCTGGAGCAGGACCAGACGACGGCTCAGCTGCAGGTGCAGAAGGTCTGTGCTCGCTCTTCGCTCCCTCAGGCGCTGGGTGGGGTGGGCAGCAAGGAGGGATGGTCCAGTTTGGGGGAGCAGCTTTGCCCTGGGGTGCGCGGTGCTGAGCCCAGAGCTCCAGGAGAGATGCAACACTCGTTCTTGGGATGTGTGAGGAGAAAGAAAAAAGGAAAAAAAATGGTTCTAAATCCTCCCAAGTGTTGGGCTTCCCAAGGAAAAAGCTTCTTGTCTGTTTGCAGGGGCCATTCAGGGCTTGATGGGTGCTGTGGTTTGGTCTCCCTTGGAAGCTTTTCCCTGAGCTCCCACTGGAGCAAGCTCTGCCAGGGTCTCACCGGCACGGGCAGCAGGAAGGGTTTAGAGAAATGAGTATATTAATTAATGAGGGTGGTTTCCATTTGCTTTTCGCTCATTGTTCCCTGCAGTGAGGGACTCCACAGATCCCTCCCGGCAGCCAGACATGGAACAAAGAGGTGCTGGAGGAGTTGGGGTTTTTTTTTTTCCCTCTATATATCTTTGAGATGAGCTCATGCCTGGAAGAACGTGCACTTTAAATAAACGGCCCTTTTCTTCCCTTTGCTGGGGCAATCAGAACAGCACACAGGCTTATTTGGTTTAAAATTAAAAGAAAAAAAAAGAAAAGCAAAATAAGACCGTGTTTTAAGAGAGTGGGGACTGAACCGTTGAGTATCCAGTTAAATTGAGCTCAGCTTCCCACTGTGAATCTCATGGGCCATGGGAATGGCAAAGTTATTGGTGGATGCATCTCTGGAGAGGGCATCTGGAGGGGTTTTGTGGGATAGCACTCACTAACAAACGGATGATGGAGGTTTTCCTCCAGTGAGGGCCTTGGGCGTGGATTATACCTCATTTTAAGAGCTGTTTTCGGGTCTTTGAAAGAGAGAGGTTGGTGTAGACAAGGGAAACAGGCAGGAATCTGCGTTCCCAGCCGGATTTTCAGTTTGCCACGGGACACTCACACCAGGCTTTGCGAGGTGTCCGTGGCAGGAGGGTGCCGTGGATGGGCTGGGGAGAGATTGGGCTCGGCTCTGATTTCTCCCCCTTTCTCTTCCTGCAGGCTTTTTCCATCGACATCATCCGGCACAAAGACTCCATGGATGAGCTGTTCAGCCAGCGCAATGAGATCTTCGGGACCTGCGGCGAGGAACAAAAAGCTGTTCTCCAGGTGAGCCCCTCTGCCGCTTACTGCAACAGGGGGGGACAGGGAGGGCAGAGAGGCCAATCCCCAACCCTCTCACAGGTTGAAGGAGTTTAAAATGACTCCATCTCCAGTAATTCCCACCAGCGTTAGCAGAAGTCTCTTTATATTTATGGCTCTCCTTTATTGCCTATTTTTATTGCTAGGTTTGGGGATGAGGAGGGGGGAGATTCCCGAGGCTGCTTTAATTGGAAATACAGTGTGGAAGGCCACCAAAGGCACCTCCTTCTCTTCCAGCTCGCAGCGTGGGACTGACCCTTTTCCTGGGCCTTTTTGCATCTCCCTGTTGGTTTTTTTTTAGGAGAAAACCGAGTCCCTGGTGCAGCAGTACGAGGCCGTGAGCCAGCTCAACTCGGAGCGTTATGCCCGCCTGGAGCGTGCCCAGGTCCTGGTCAACCAGTTCTGGGAGACCTATGAGGAGCTGAACCCATGGATCGAGGAGACCCAAGCCCTCATCTCCCAGCTGCCACCCCCGGCCATCGACCACGAGCAGCTCAAGCAGCAGCAGGACGACATGAGGGTAAAAGGATGCAGGGTTTGCGTCTCCTGCCCGTCAGTTCCTCCCTCAGTAAAAAGCAGGGGAAAGAGCACCTTTTTCTCCTGAATTTTCCTCCTTTTTTTTGCCCCTGTTCTGCTCCTTTTGGGGAGCTTGCTTGCGTAATGGGAGCATGCCACGTGTGAAGATCACTTGTTGCGTTGGAGCACTCCTTACCAAAATGCAGCTTGCTCCCAAGGAAACCTGGCTGCCTTTGGATCTCCTTCCTGCTTGTGGCAGGAGAAAAGAAAAAAAACCAAACCACTTTATGCTTTCAGGGTAGAGGCTACAAAGCAAAAAAATTCTCAGTGGGGTCCCCCGTGGAGCTGTGGGGAGGCTGGGGAAGGACCTGTGCCAGGCGCTGTGCCATAGCCATGTTGGGAAGAGCCGAGTGCCTTGTGCTTGGCAGATGCTGGGGCACGAAATCCAGGGTGTGAGCTGCTCCCAGATACCATCACTGCCCTTGGAGTGCTGTTTGGAATAAATAGGCAGCAGCTCGCAGCAGATTTCTAAACAAATGTGGTTTTTTATTTTTTTTCCTCCCCTTTATTCCCTAGCAACTGAGAGAGTCCATTGCCGAGCACAAACCTCACATCGACAAGCTGCTGAAAATCGGGCCCCAGCTCAAGGACCTCAACCCTGAGGAAGGGGAGATGGTGCAGGAAAAATACTCCAGGGCCGAGGCCACCTATGCCAAAATCAAGGAGGAGGTTTGCCAGAGGGCCCTGGCGCTCGATGAGGCCTTCTCGCAGTCCACCCAGGTACGCCGGGGTGAACCTTCCCCTCGCAGCCCCCCCGGGACAGCCACCTGCTTTGGAATGTGGTTTTATCTGCCCTGTAAAACCCTTTATAGGGCACAAACGTGGTCAGGAACCTCCAGGGTAGTTTCCCCGCTGCTCGGTGGGAGCAGAGGAGAAGGCGTTTCGAGGCTCAGCACAGTAAATAGGGTTGTAAATTTTTATGAGCTCAAATAACGATGCTGGTTCAAAGGGGCTGCTCTGGCACCCACCCAAGGTTGGAAGGGCCCGGAGAGCCTCTTGAAGAGATAATTTCCAGTTCTGATAAGCTGTGAGCGCGGTGAGCAGCCATGGGATGAGGAAATGGATGTCTCCGGGGGTCTGGGCATCTCCTGAGGAGGTGGATGAGCACAGGAGGAGAAATAGGAAAGGAAAGGCACAGCCTGGAGGTGCTGAAGTGCAGGAAGGGGGTGAAATTCCTGCCCCCGAGGGTTGACGACCCCCAGTTACGTTTCCTTTCACCCCGTGTTACCGTAGCAAAGTTGGTTTTTGTCACGTCCTGGGTGTTTATTTTCTTAATTCCTGTATTGTGTAGTCACTTCTCTTGGTTTGCACTTGTATTAACTCCGAGTTTTTCCCCCCTCCCTCCCTCCCCCCCACATTCCCCTCCCCTCTCATCTCTCACTCCCATTGTGGAATGTGTTGTCTGTGTGTGTTGCTGCCTGTGCCCGTCCTCCCCACATGGTCCCATTTCATTCTTGTGTTGACTGGGCCCCACCATTGCAGATTTCGGAGGTAAGCGAGTCCCCAACCCTCACCACAGACGTTCATTTACCCTCCCCGGCCTGATTCTCTTCCACACCCAGGCTTTCATTTCTGCTCCCTGCACAGCTCAGCAGAACGTGCATCAAAACTAACGCGGAGGGCGGTGAGGGGGGTGCCTGGAATCTTTTTGTTTTTCTGGGATGGCTTTCGTTGCGTGGCCGCCTGGCCTCGGCTTCCGCTGGGAACGCTTCCTGCAGGGCAGAGGTTTTGCTTTCGGGAGGGGTCACATTGCTCCAGCTGGATGTGCTGGTTTGCTCCTGCTTCTTGGCTGAGCCAGCCTGACCTGATCAACTTTGCGCCGGGAGCCTCGGTCCTTCTCTGCTGGGGTTTGGTGGGCACTGGTGTGTTCCCAGCAGGAACTGGGAGAGGGACGAGAGCAGCCCCAGTGCTGAGCTGTCCTTCCCACCCGCAGAGGCAGTTTGGGATCTTTTAAGGCCAAAGTTGACTTCTCTTTAAAATAAAACACCATAAACCCTGCTGGATCCCCTCCCTCCCTCCTTCCCTCCCTCACTCATGGCTTTCTGGTTCTGCTTTTGAGGTTACAGCTCCGTGGCAGCTCCTCCCCGCCCGCATGCGGCTCCGCTGATCCCGCCGGGATGGGTTCCCCTGGTCCTGCACCTCCTGGGGGTTCCCGTCAGCACCAAACACGGGAGCTTTTCCAGCAGCACACTTTTGGCCTGGGCGTTCCCTCAGCCAGCTTTGGGGGTTTTGTGCTCAGCCACCAAAACGTGAGACAGCAGCAAGAAAAAGTGAATTTTCAGGGCTGAACGCAAGGCGCTGCCGTGTTTGGGGCACAGGTGCCAGTGGTGGTGGCAGCTCTGTGGTGTCCCTGGGTGCTCTGTGGGCTGCTGGAGCAGGACAGCTCTGAGCAGGAGGCTGCAGGGGTGGCACTGCTGCTGCTGCAGGGGTGGCATTGCTGCTGCAGGGATGTCACTGCTGCTGCTGCAGGGGTGGCATTGGTGCTGCTGCAGGGGTGTCGCTGCTGCTGCTGCAGGGGTAACATTGCTGCTGCTGCAGGGGTGTCGTTGGTGCTGGTGCAGAGGTGTCATTGCTGCTCCAGGGGTGGCATTACTGCTGCTGCAGGGGTGACATTGCTGCTGCTTCAGAAGTGGCATTGCTGCTGCAGGGGTGGCATTGCTGCTCCAGGGGTGGCATTACTGCTGCTGCAGGGGTGACATTGCTGCTGCTGCAGGGGTGACATTGCTGCTGCTACAGAGATGTCACTGCTGCTGCAGAGGTGTCACTGCTGCTGCTTCAGAGGTGTCACTGCTGCTGCAGGGGTAACATTGCTGCTGCTGCAGGGGTGTCGTTGGTGCTGGTGCAGAGATTTCACTGCTGCTTCAGAGGTGTCACTGCTGCTGCAGGGGTGACATTGCTGCTGTCACAGGCATCATCCCCTCTCCGAGAGGGGCCGTGGGCTCAGCGCTCAGTGGCTCGTGCTGGCAGCTCTGCCGTGTCCCTTTTCCCCTGTCCCTCCTGCCCTAAAACGGCTCCGCTCCTCTCCAGTTCCACGACAAGATCGAGCCCATGCTGGAGACCCTGGAGAGCCTCTCCTCCCGCCTGCGGCTGCCGCCCCTCATCCCCGCCGAGGTCGACAAGATCCGGGAGTGCATCAGCGAGAACAAGAACTCCACGGTGGAGCTGGAGAAGCTGCAGCCCTCCTTCGAGGCCCTGAAGCGCCGCGGGGAAGAGCTCATCGGCCGCTCCCAGGGAGCCGACAAGGACCTGGCAGCCAAAGGTATCGCTGGGTGGATTTTAAGTGTCCAGCTTCTCCCCCCCAAACCACAGCTCCATCACTGCTGGGGAGACTTTGATGTCCCAGGGGTTTGTTTTGGAGGTTCTCCTGGCTTTTAGAGGAAGGATGAGTCCTCTGGGTGGATTTGGGAGGTTCTCCTGTCCTTGGGAGCAAGGATGAGTCCTCAGGATGGATTTGGAAGGTTTGCCTGTCCTTGGGAGCAAGGACAAGTCCTCTGGATGGATTTGAGATGTTCTCCTGTCCTTGGGAGCAAGGATGAGTCCTCTGGATGGATTTTGAGGGGTTCTTCTGGCTGTAGGAGCAAGGATGAGTCCTCTGGATGAAAGTGCCTGTTTCCATCTGGAGCAGACAGGGTGGCATCAGAGGAGAAAAAAGTATTTGTGGCTTCTCAGCCGAGCTGGCCTCTTGTTGGTAGCCCCTGGGACGTGATTTGTTGGTGTCAATTCAGCATCTAATGGAGGGGAGGGACATCGCCCAGCACAAAAACCCCATCAGCACGCTTGGCACTAATTGGCACCTTCCTTGGCAGCCCTACCGGGTAGCTCATGGACTGAGTGAGCAGAGACTTCACGCTAGAGGTGGCCAGAACAGAGGTTTGTTGGAGGGAGTGTGTGGGCAAATTTGCCTCGAGCTTGCACATAAATAAAGGCTTTATTTCTGCAGGCTGGAGTTTCTCACGTGGCTCAGCATCTCCCAGAGTTAATGCTCTGATGGTCCTGGCCATCTTTAATTCCCCTGTCGATATTCCGTTGGCCGTTTTTGAGTGTTTTCAAAACACTTGTGCCTTGTGAAAAGATTTCCTTCTTCGCTGAGTGCTTCGATTTCCTTCCTCAGTCATCCAGGACAAGCTGGACCAGATGGTTTTCTTCTGGGAAGACATCAAAGCTCGGACCGAGGAACGTGAAATGAAGTTCCTCGACGTCCTGGAGCTGGCGGAGAAGTTCTGGTACGACATGGCAGCGCTCCTGACCACCATCAAGGACACCCAGGACATCGTCCACGACCTGGAGAGCCCAGGCATCGACCCCTCCATCATCAAGCAGCAGGTGGAAGCCGCAGAGGTGAGGCCCTTGGGGCTGTTCCTCGGTCTGGAGCTCGTCTGCCCTCAGTTTATCTGCTAAATTGGGAAGATCTTAGGTCATGACCGTGGCTGGAGGTGGCTGTGAATCAGGAAGAGTTACTTCCATCACAGTTTGGAGCTGCGGGGGAAAAAAAAAAAGAAGTGGATTTCGCATATATCCTTCACCTTAAATCCCATTAACTGCTGCTGTTCTGGGAAGCCCACAGAGTTCTGTGTGGCTCTGCTCCCAGCCCGAGCCTGAGGCTGTCTGGCGTGGGAAGAGCATATTTAGCTTTTGGTCAGACCCGAGATAAGTGCTTGGATTTGTGTGTCGCTGGTTGCCTCAAGTAAAAATGGCAAAATCCACTTCAGGTGGGTTTGAGTTGGCTCAGGCCTTGAGGAGCAGGGATGTTTCTTTATGCTTTGCTAAGTTTAGCCTTGCTGCTCCCTTTTCGTAACCATTCTGACTTTGGTTTGCGCCTTCCGAGCCTCCAAACCCTCCCTCCTGTATTGACAAAATGCTCCTGTAAACAGCACATCTATAAACAACATCTTCAGCCAGCAGCCAAGGCTGACAGCTAAATACAGATGTTCTCCTTTTAGTCCCAGAGGTGGGAGCAGACCAGGGGGGTGCTGGTGGTGGTGGTGACAAAATTGGCCACCTGCTCTCTGTGTCACCTGCTCCTGGGGTTTGGAGTTGGGCTCTTGGCCAAGGTGCAGGACACTGGAGCAGGAAGGGCTCTCCATGCTTCCTCCCTCCTGTTCACGGGGCAATTCTGGGAGAGGATTTGATCCTAAAGGTTTTCCTTCTGTGGCTGTGCCTCCGCAGACTATCAAGGAGGAGACGGATGGGTTGCACGAAGAGCTGGAGTTCATTCGCCTCCTCGGGACCGATCTCATCTTTGCCTGTGGCGAGACCGAGAAGCCAGAAGTGAAAAAGAGCATCGACGAGGTAGGGGAGAGCCAGCAGCTGATAAAATCAGGTGGGAGCAAGTGGGAGCTCTGGTCGAAGAGCCTGACGGGTTCCGTGGGCATCCCCGTGTTCCGCAGATGAACAGCGCGTGGGAAAACCTGAACAAAACGTGGAAGGAGAGGCTGGAGAAGCTGGAGGAAGCCATGCAGTCGGCCGTGCAGTACCAAGATACACTCCAAGTAAGAGGCAGGGCTGCTGGTGGCAGAGTGGGTGGACCTTGGGAGCAGCACTGCGAATCCTCTGCCTGGAGCTGTGCTGGGATCCACACTTCCTTAAAGGGGGGAGCATCTCTGGGGGAGCCTGAGCTCCACTGCCAGCCCTGAGGGGGAGCAGATACTTGATTGCATTGGGCTTGCCCAAATTTTCCTGTCTGCTCAGAGCAGCAGGATGAGGGAAGGAAGGAGGGAGCTGGCCGGGCAGAGCTGCCCTGAGGGACGAGTTCCATGGCTGCGGGGTGGTGGAGGGTCCCTGTCCCCTGAGCGGCTGCAGAGGGGACACTTTGCCATCCCCTCATGTCATCCCTGCTCCTTCCAGGCCATGTTTGACTGGCTGGACAACGCCGTGATCAAACTGTGCAACATGTCTCCTGTGGGCACTGACCTGAGCACGGTCAAGGAGCAGATGAACGAGATGAAGGTACAGGGGAGGGGAGGGAGCAGTTCTGCGGCGCTGCTTCGCCTCAGAGCTCCAGTGATTCACTCAGTTCTGGTTTCCATCCCGCTTGTCTTGGCAGGAGTTTAAAATGGAGGTTTACCAGCAGCAGATTGAGATGGAAAAGCTTAATCACCAAGGTGAACTGATGCTAAAAAAGGCTACGGATGAGACAGACAGAGACATCATCAAGGAACCACTGACAGAGCTCAAACATCTCTGGGAGAACTTGGGCGAGAAAATTGCTCACAGACAGGTAGAGCGAACCCCTGGGGCTGTCAGGGGATGAAACTCGCTGCGGTGTTCCCAGCCCTTTCCAACTCCCCTTTTCCATCCCTGTCCTCTCCCAGCACAAGCTGGAAGCCGCCCTGCTGGCGCTGGGCCAGTTCCAGCACGCCTTGGCCGAGCTGATGGCCTGGCTGACCCACACCGAGGAGCTGCTGGACGCCCAAAAACCCATCAACGGCGACCCGAAAGTCATCGAGGTCGAACTCGCCAAGCACCACGTGAGCATTTCCCCTAAATGCTTTCAGCCCATTCCCTTGGCAAGGTTCAATTTCTCACAAAGGCTTTGAGCTGCTTCTGATCCCTGGGAGCGAGCAGGGCGTTCAGGAGAGGTTGTCTGATGTTTTCCCACCTCGTGCAGGTGCTCAAGAACGACGTCCTGGCCCACCAAGCCACCGTGGAGACTGTGAACAAAGCAGGGAACGAGCTGCTGGAGTCCAGCGCGGGGGATGATGCCAGCAGCCTCCGGAACCGCCTGGAGAAGCTGAATTCCTGCTGGGAGTCGGTGCTGCAGAAGACAGAGGAGAGGGAGCAGCAGCTTCAGTCCACGCTCCAGCAGGTCGGGAAGAGGCATCAGGAATAAACCCCCACCCTGTGCAGTGGGGTGCTGATTTCCCCTTGGTTTTTAGGGAGAAATAAAGGGGGAAAGAGTTGGGGAGACCCTGGGATTTTTTAATTGAAGCTTTTCTGTAGCTCCTGTGGATTCAGTGCCTGCCCAGAAGCTCGGTGGGGAGCGGGCACACCTGTGGGTTGTGAGCACAGCACATCTCACCCTCCTGAATGCGCTGGCACCTCCAGCCCTGCCTCTTTATCTGGTTTCAAAGCAAGCCCAGCGTTGCCCCTGGCACATGATCAATGGTGGCTGATGTCATCTGATCCGGGGCCGATTCTCTGTTCCCCAACAGGCTCAGGGTTTCCATGGTGAGATTGAAGACTTCCTCCTGTGGCTGACGAGGATGGAGAGCCAATTGTCAGCATCAAAACCCACGGGAGGTCTGCCAGAAACTGCCCGGGAACAGCTCAATGCCCACATGGTAATTTCTCAGGGGAGAGTTGGTTTTGGTTTGGTTTGGTTGGTTTTTTTTTTTTTAACGCTTTTTTGTCAGCAAGTTCGTGTCAAACATCAGCATCAAAACCTCTCCTCACTGCCCGTGATGGGGAGAAGAGGCTACTCTGGTCTCCTCTGAGAGATCACTTTGTGCTTGATGCCTGGAACAACCACAGGGATGCTTTAACCACCTTTTCTCAGCTCAAATTGTCGCTCTGCTGTCACCTCCTCGCCTGTCCTCAGCCTAATGTTCCCATCACCCTGAGCCTCACAGCACAACACGTTCCCTCTCCGAGCTTTCCTCTGCCTAACCCTTGGCTGGTGGCTCTTTGCAGGAGCTGTATGGCCAGTTCAAAGCCAAGGAGGACGTCTATAGCCAGCTCCTGGCCAAGGGGAGGCTGATGCTGCTCAACCGTGACGACTCCGGCTCCGGCTCGAAGACAGAGCAGAGCGTGGCCCTGCTGGAGCAGAAATGGTGTCTGGTCAGCACCAAGATGGAGGAGAGGAAGGTAACATTGAGGGAAAGAAGCATCCAGCCTTGCCCCATGGCCTGACAGCAGCTGCTCCCTGTTTGCCCACTCGGCTTTCCCACGCAAAGCCAGGGATTGGTTTTTTTGGTTGTTTTTTTTTTATCCATCTCTCTTGGATGTGAAGGCCGAGTCTGTTTTTCAAGTGGTGCTGGGTGTCAAGCTGTCTGGTGGGGATTTTTTTTCTCAATAGTCACCAGAATTGGTTCAACAGCACAGAAAACGAGAGCAAAACGGCATTTTGGGTTAATTCGGGGAGGTGGGAAGAAGCCTCCCGCAGTTCTCAAAGGCAGGCTTTGTTGGTCCAGCCAAACCCTGCTCCGAGCTGACTCCATCCTCAGCTTTTGGCCGGGGATGAGAGAAAACAAGGCCCGCGGTGGCCTGGGCCCAGAACAGATTCTCAGTGCCGCAGCTGCTGCCACCAGAATGTCACCGCCGTGCACCGAGCTGCTGTCCCTTCCCCAGGAAGCCGAGAGGGGGACGCAGCTGCTGCTGTGCCCAGGGAGGTCTCCCCTTTCAGGGACCGTGCTGGTGCAGAGAGAAAGCTGTGCCTTTCACTGCAGCCCCCTCCCCTTGGCCCGCCAGCCACGTGCCCAGGCCAGGGCGATGAGAGCTTCTGACCCCTACACAAAGGCAGCCTCTGTCTGTGGGTCAGAGCTCTCACCCTCCACGCTGTGTTTTTTCCCCTTGATGCCTTAAATGGCTCCCTAGAAACAGAGAGCAGACAGGAATAAAGGAAAAAGGTGATATTTATTTGAAAGGCCTTCAGATGCACACTTTNATGAGAGAACAGCACTGAACGAGCTCCAGGGAACTGCAGAGTTACACTGGGCACTGCAGGGTTGGGAACATAGAAAAGTTCAAACCTAAGAAGTTAAAACCTCTCTTTCTCTCCCTTCCCCACTGCCGCAGGCGAAGCTGGAGGAGGCATTGGCCCTGGCCACCGACTTCCAGAACTCGCTCCAGGATTTCATCAACTGGTTGACGCTGGCCGAGCAGAGCCTGAACGTGGCACCGCCGCCCAGCCTCATCCTCGCCGCCGTGCTGGCCCAGATCGACGAGCACAAGGTACCCCAGGGCTCCATCTCCGGCGTGGAGGGAGCCAGGGTGGCACCTCACCTCCCCTGCAGCTTCTGACCCCTTTGCCCTTGGCAGGTGTTTGCCAATGAGGTGAACGCGCACCGGGATCGCATCATCGAGCTGGATCAGACGGGAAACCAGCTGAAGTTCCTCAGCCAGAAGCAGGACGTGGTGCTGATCAAGAACCTGCTGGTCAGCGTCCAGTCCCGCTGGGAGAAGGTGGTGCAGCGCTCGGTGGAGCGGGGACGGGCCCTCGATGACGCCAGGAAGAGAGCCAAGCAGGTGAGAGGCGTGGGGAGGGCGTGACAAACCCCAAGGGACAGCTGGCAGAAGGTCCCAGGACCACAAAAAGGGACTGGGGATGCCACCAGTGTGAGATTTCAGGCTTGCTCCTGGCTGCCTTGCAGTTCCACGAAGCCTGGAAGAAGCTGATTGATTGGCTGGAGGATGCAGAGAATCACCTGGACTCCGAGCTGGAGATTTCCAACGATCCTGACAAAATCAAGCTACAGCTCTCCAAACACAAGGTGAATTCTGCCAAAGCCAGGCCAGTGCTGGGCATGGCGTGGAAGGGGCTCGGTTGGGAGGGTGAGCAGGGGAGCATCTCCTCTGCCAGGACAGGAGAAAAGCACATCCATGCCTACCACCACCATGGAAATCTGGGAATCCTTCAGGCTTTCTGAAGCAGTTTTATTTTCCCTTAATTTCCCAGGAGTTCCAGAAGACTCTGGGTGGGAAGCAGCCTGTCTACGACACCACCATCAGGACAGGCAGAGCCCTCAAAGAAAAAGCCTTGCTTGCAGACGACACTCAGAAGCTGGACAATTTGCTGGGAGAAGTCCGGGATAAGTGGGACACAGTGTGCGGAAAATCCGTGGAAAGGTGAGCCCGGCCCTGGCATTGTGCCAGAGGGGTTTCATGGGGTGGCTGGAGGTCACTGGGATGGGACAAAAGGAGGTGAGTTTGCCCCCTGGAAGTTCACTGGGATGTTTGTTTTCCAGGCAGCACAAGCTGGAAGAGGCCCTGCTGTTCTCCGGGCAGTTCATGGATGCACTGCAGGCTTTGGTGGACTGGCTCTACAAGGTGGAGCCTCAGTTAGCTGAGGACCAGCCTGTCCACGGGGACCTGGACCTGGTCATGAACCTGATGGATGCTCACAAGGTGAGAGCTCCTTTCCCAGCTCTCCTCCAACCCCTGAGTGGGGCTCGTCCTCCCCAGGAGCTGGAGAGGAGCCGTGGAGTCGGCGCTTTGCTGCGGGGATGCCTGTCCTGCTTTCCTGCAGGGGATAAAGAGGGAAAAACCAGCAAAAAAGAACCCCAAAAAAACAGGAACAGCTTTCACCATCAGGAGGATGATGGGAGTGTGATGCCTTAAATGGCTACCTGGAAACAGGGATTAGACAGGAGTAAGGGAATAAAGGAGGGATTTATTTTGAAAGGCCTTCAGAGGTCACACTCTGGGGCTCCAGAGGGCCCTGCCCCAGTGGATTCCAAGGTGGACGACAGCTCACGAGTTCTTCACCCTTTTATAGGTTTGCTCCATTTGCATATCAGCATAAGTTTGCCAATTAAAGCTTTAGGTAATGATGTAATTTCCCCAAGCTTGCCCCCCTCTCCCCGAGATGAAGGTTTGCAGTTGTTGGGCCCAGGAGGGTCTGGGTGTCCTTGGAGAGCGAGCTGGAGAGGCTTTGTTATGTCTGTCTTAGCTCAGGAGAGTGGCAGCTACAGGGAGCTACAAGGACTGTAGAGCTACACTGGGCAGTGCAGGATTGGGATAAATATAAAAGTTAAAACCTAAGTCATCAAGTGGAGCTGCCTAACCTTGCTCAGCTTCTCCTGCCTCCACCCAGGTGTTCCAGAAGGAGCTGGGGAAGCGCACGGGGACAGTGCAGGTGCTGAAACGCTCTGGCCGGGAGCTCATCGAGAACAGCCGGGACGACACGACCTGGGTGAAGGTGCAGCTGCAGGAGCTGAGCAACCGCTGGGACACAGTGTGCAAGCTGTCTGTGTCCAAGCAAACCCGCCTGGAACAGGCCCTGAAGCAGGTGAGGAGGGGAAACCGTGGCTGGAAAGTCTCTTGGGGAGCTTTGCTGGGCTCTGGGTTTGTTCCACATGAAGCTCAGGGAAGAGGTTTTGCCCTGGCCGGGCGGGACACGCCAACCCTACAGCGATCCCTGCGAAGCAATGTGGGGATATCAGCCAGCCACTGCTTCTTTTTCCTGGAAAAGAGCTGATACAGGCTGGTTGGAAAAGGGAGGATGGAAAGATCTCGCTGATGTGCACAGCAGAGATCAGACAGGCCGGGTTGGTGTTTGCCAGCGTCCAGAGAGACTCAATCGAAGCTGAAAAAAAACAAACCCAACCAAAAAGGTCAAAGGCTCTTAAGCAGCTTTTACGTCAAGTAGGCAATTTACAGAATAAACCACCCAGGTGCCAGATTGCTCAGGATACAGCACTTGTGCTGTTTTTAAAAACATTTCCTTCATCAGTGCAGCTGATGCCGAGGGGAGGGAGGTGCCCGGGGTGCTGCAGGACCCGGCTGCCCAAACCCCAGCCCCAAACCAGGCTCTTTTCCCCTCTTCCTCTGTATTTTTAAAGCCCCTTTCAACCCCGTTGTCACTCTGGCTGCCAGGAGTGAACCCGGCAGCCTCAGTCTGGGGAGGTGGAGGGTTGACAGAAGCCTGTGCTGTGGTTTGCTGCAGGCTGAGGAGTTCAGGACAGCCGTGCACGTGCTGCTGGAGTGGCTCTCGGAGGCAGAGCAGTCCCTGCGCTTTCGGGGAGCGCTGCCGGACGACGCCGAGGCCCTGCAGGCTCTCATCGATGCCCACAAGGTAACAGGAGAGCTCCAAAACACAACCCAGGCGACGTTTAGAGGGGCAAACATCACTCAATAATTCCTCTGGGCCTTCCAGGAGTTCATGAAGAAAGTGGAGGAGAAGAGGGTGGATGTGAACGCGGCGGTGGGGATGGGCGAGGTCATCCTGGGCGCCTGCCACCCCGACTGCATCACCACCATCAAGCACTGGATCACCATCATCCGAGCCAGGTTTGAGGAGGTGAGTCCTGCAGGGTTGGTTCCAGGCCGCTGGTGGTTCCAGGGATGGTCTCAGAGCCGTGGCTCCTGCTCCAGGTTTCCCACGCCAGGTGGTCACCCCTGTGTCCCCAACAGGTTCTCACGTGGGCGAAGCAGCACCAGCAGAGGCTGGAGTCGGCGCTTTCCGAGCTGGTGGCCAACGCGGAGCTTCTGGAGGAGCTCCTGGCTTGGATCCAGTGGGCTGAGACCACACTGATCCAGCGGGACCAGGAGCCCACGCCCCAGAATATCGATCAGGTCAAAGCGCTCATCTCCGAGCACCAGGTGAGAGCCCCGCGCCGAGCTCTCGGGAGAGGGGCAGGAGAAGGGACACTGCCCTGGGTGCAGGAGGCACTCACTTCTTTTGGAAATCCCTGCTAAAGCAGCGTGGGACCCAACTGGAGGAAAACCAGCCCAGGGATGAACTCCAGCCCTGGCAAATCCAAGCCAGGGCTGAACAGCAGCTCAGCCACAACCCCCAGCCGCTGGTGCCTGATGCTCACCTCCCTCTGCAGGCCTGGCGTGTCCCAGTGAGGGCTGGAAGCCAAGAAACGCTGAAATTGCGAAGGTTTTTTATCCTTTCTGTGTTTTGGCAGTCCTTCATGGAGGAGATGACACGGAAGCAGCCAGACGTGGACCGAGTGACGAAGACTTACAAGAGAAAAGCCACCGAGCCTCCCCACGGGCCCTTCATCGACAAGTCCCGCGGCAACAGTGCGTCTGCTTTGGGTCCTGGCGTGGCAGGAAACGCAATTCCTGGGAAGCTAATTAGCTTTGATTATCAATTAACAAGGCATGCTGCGCTAACAGCCCACCAGGAAGGCGGCTGAGGCTTGTCAGGAGGGGAGAATCCAGGTGGCATCTCCCAAAAACAGCCATGCTGGGTGTGCTGTTCCTTGGGCTGGCACTGCTCTCCTCTCTTTCTCTCTCTCTGCAGTTGCTTCAGGATGAAGTTTTGGGGTCTTTTTTATGTTGTTTCTTGAAGTCAGAGTCCAGTGTGAATTCCTGAGCGCTGGGGGATGTGGGTGTAGGGCTCTGTGTCCCCCTGTCCTCCTGCCTGGGGACTCCATCCCTTAGGATGGCAGCCAGCAAGGCCCTGGGAGGTTTTCCCTTTTTCAAAAAAAAAAACAAAACCACATTTCAGTGCTGCTCTTCAGACTCGCTGCACCCACAAACAGCACCTCAGACAAACTTCTCTCCCCTTTTTTTTTTTTCCCCAGGGAAATCCTTGGGGCAGGCTGCTCCCCCCAGCATGCCCATCATCTCCCAGTCGGAAACGAAGAATCCCAGGATAAACCAGCTCTCAGCACGCTGGCAGCAGGTCTGGCTGCTGGCTCTGGAAAGGCAGAGGAAGCTCAACGATGCCCTGGACAGGCTGGAGGAGGTAAAATCCCCTGGCTGCTCCGGGCAGGGTGGGAGTGGGAGTTCATCCCCAGAGAAGTGCAAGAGGCATTTTAAATCAGTGCTGCCCCAGACAGTTCCTGCTGCCTTCCCAGAAATGCCCAAATCAAATATTCCTAAAATACTAAGGCTAAAAACCCTTTGGTAATTCAGTAATTAACTGCACATTAACCAACTTTGTGCCCCCTCTGTTTGATATCTAGAGTTTAATGACAGCCAGGCCCTGCTTTCCTCCTAGTAATTAGTTTAACAATTACTGTCTCTATTTTATCCAACCATCTAATATCATTTTTTGTTTTTATTTACGCTTAACAAAGCAGCTATGCCCAGAAGTGAGTGGTGGTTTTTGGTTTTTTTTTTGTTTTGTTTTTTGTTGCTTTTGCTGTAGGTCAGTTCAGTTCCTTCGTATTCATGTTTTTTCTTCGTTGCTTTTCACCTCAAGAATGTTTAGAGAGAAACCAAAAAAAAAAAAAAAAAAAACCCAAACCAACCCCTTAAAATTGTTGTCTTACCTCAGTGTGAGCTGCTTGAGCTGGTGGGGTAGTAGGGGTGGGGAGATAAAGAAGGGTGTTTAAATTGGAGGGTCTGAGGGACTTGTAGAGCTGGAAGACGAGCAGGAAATCCCTCTAGGGAGAGGGGAGATCCAAAATGATTCTGGCGTTGGGAATTCCTCCCTGGCAAGCCCACGGGGTGAGGAAGCATCCCCAGGAGGCCGAGCAGAGGGGGCTGTGTGTGTGTGTGTGTGTCCTTGTGCCCTTAGCTGCCCTTCCCTGCCTGTGTGTCCCCACGGCAGCCTGGGGTGGGGAATGCTGTGTCGGCTCCGCTCTGTGTCCTGTGCTGGCTGGGAATTGGGTCTGGGCAGCTCCTGGCTGGGAATTGGGGGGATGAATCTAGGCAAACCTTCCCGGTGATGCCTTAAATGGCTGCTTAGAAACAAGAGACTAGGCAGGAATAAAAGGATTGATTTGAAAGGCCTTCAGAGGTCACACTCTGGGCTCCAGAGGCTCCTGCCTCAGTGCATCCCAAAATGGACAATGCCAGCTCCCGAGTTCTTCCCGCTTTGATATCAGCATCAATTCACCAAGCAGAACCCAGGCAAAGATGGAATTTCCCCAAGCTTACCTCCCTCTCCTCAAGATGAAGGTTTCCAGTTTTTCGGCTTAGAACAGTCTGGGTGTCCTTGGAGAGTAAACTAGAGAGGCTTTGTTATGTCAGTGTGAGAATGAGAGAACAGCACTGAACGAGCTCCAGGGACCTGCAGAGTTACACTGGGCACTGCAGGGTTGGAAAAATATAAAAATTAAAACTTAAGGCATCACCGGGAGGACAGGGCAGGGAGCAGGAGCACCGGGGGTGAGGTTTTTGGGGTTGGTTCTGTGGGTGCTGCTCCTTCAGGGATTTTTCCCCCTCGCTGACTTCCCCCCTGGGTTTTCCTTCCAGTTGAAGGAGTTCGCCAACTTCGACTTCGACGTCTGGAGGAAGAAGTACATGCGCTGGATGAACCACAAGAAATCCAGGGTGATGGATTTCTTCCGACGCATCGACAAGGACCAGGACGGGAAGATCACCCGGCAGGAGTTCATCGACGGCATCCTGGCTTCCAGTAAGCTCCTTAAACCAGCCTGGAAAACAACCTCGCTACTCCTGCTGTTGCCTTTCCCTGGTCTTAAAATTAAAACCAAAACACAGTTTATGGGGAAAAAAGGGGTTTTTAGCAAGGTGTTTATTTCAGGATCCTTGGGTGCAGCACTTGGTCCAGGTTAAATGCTTTGAAAATGCACACACTGAAATACACACAATTATAGGCCTTGCAAAAATTAATATATTTATCAAAGATTCCCCAATGAGAGGCTGGAGTGAAGCCCTCGTTGTGAGGAACCTTCCCCCTGGCTGGGCCTGTCTGAGGTTCCAAAATGTGTTCTGGAGAGGCCCTTGGTGTCTGGGGCTCCCAGGATGTTTGCTCTCCTGGTTTAACGGTGCCGTGGGGCTGAGCTGAGTTATCAGCCTTGGAAAATCACAAATATGTGAGCTAAAAGCACTGAGAATACACAAAACTATAAAAGAGTGTGTGAGAGGGGTATAAAAGAAAAAGCAAAAAATCATTCTGGCATCCCTGTCTCTGGTGGAGCAGCTCCTTGCTCATCCTTCCCTGATTTCCTTCTCCATCCAGAGTTCCCCACCACGAAGCTGGAGATGACAGCAGTGGCTGATATCTTTGACCGTGATGGCGACGGCTACATCGACTACTACGAGTTTGTGGCTGCCCTCCATCCCAACAAGGACGCCTACAGACCCACCACCGATGCTGACAAGATCGAGGATGAGGTGAAGCACCAAAAATAAAAAAAAAAAAAGGGGGTGCTCAGCAGGGCTGGGGGCGATTCGGGCTGCAGGTTGGAAGCGGGGAGGAGAAAAATCAGATTAAAAGAGGATTTTGGTGGTGCTGAGCTGAAATAACCTGGACTGAGCGTGTTTTAGAGGGAAGGGCTGCTTGGGGCTGAATTTTGCCAGGGGAGGCTCCCAAAACCTTGGTTGCTCACCTCTTGTGTTGGTGGTGGCAGGTCACCAGGCAAGTGGCCCAGTGCAAGTGCGCCAAGAGGTTCCAAGTGGAGCAGATCGGCGAGAACAAATACCGGGTAAGGCAGAGGGGACGGAAAACTCCCCAAATCCCTCTCCCCCTTCCCACCCAAGGGAGGGGGGCATCACCCAGGGGTTGCTGCCCAGCCTGGCGTGAGGGGAAGCCGGGGTGAGGCGGAGGCCTCGTCCCCCGGCGCGGGGGCGGCTGGGATGTGTTTTCCCAGCTCCGTCCTCGGCCCCAGGGCGTTCCCTGGGTTGGGAGAACATAAAAGTGTCCCTGTTTCTGGGGCAGGCGGCCCGGGGGCCCCCGTGAAACGCCGCATTCACTGCGCCGGAGCCGCCCTTGAAGTTTCCCTCCTGGATGAGTGTACCTTACGCCTGTGTTTTTCTTAGCTCGCTCCCCGAGAAGGGAGAATAATTTCCCGACAGGATCTCTTTGTAACGAGCTGCTGTTTGTGTTTCAAGCCCTTCACCGGGGCGAAGTGGCGGCAGAATTCCCATTTTCCTGCCCCCACCGGGTTTGGGGGCAGCTCCAGGAGGAGCTGATCCCCCTCCGGCAGCACCAGCCCCAACCCTCCCAGAGCTTCTCCTTCCCCCCCAGACAGCCCAAAACAACCCCCCAGATTTCTAACTCCTGCAGTTAACAGATTTCATGATTATTGCACTGTTAATCCCATCGGTGTTTTTCTTGTTTTTCTTTCCCCTCCTCTCCCCTCTGGACTTTTCCTCCCCTCTCCCCGTTCCCTCTCCCTACAACTCCTCTCCCTCCGTAGTTCTTCCTCGGCAATCAGGTACAGTTTGCCTCGTGGTGCTGTCTCTCACCTCTGGAACTCTTTTAATCACCCTGTAGCTCTTGTGTGTTGTGGTGCTGCTCTGTCCTGTGGTGCTGTTGGGAGGATGTGATCTGGGAGCGCTGCTCAGCAGAGCCTGGTACAGAGGAGTGCCACTCCAAAATAAATTAAAAAAAAAAAAAAAAGATTGGGCAGAAAAAAGGGAGGAAATTCATTGGAAAAAGGAGGATTTGGAAAAAAAAGGGATTTTTCTCTCTGGGCTCCTCTCTTGGGTATGCTGGGGGGGTTGAGGTGGTGGATGATGGCACTGGGGTGCAGGTAGGATGTGTTCTCCTCAGGGGGGTACAACCTGCACCAGGCTCCGGGCGGGTTTGGAGCTCAAATCGCCGCGGAATGAGAGCGCTGAGTGATCCTGTAGGACAACTAAACCCTCATCCTGCTGCTCCCACTGAGTAACTCCTCACCGCAGCCAGGGCCTGCATGTATCCCCGTCGTGCCCTGACCTGAGATAAGCCCAGCTGCCCCGGGGGGCTCATCCCCTTTCCAGCAGGGCTGGAGCACCCTAGGCCCTTCTAAAGTCCTCACTGCCCCTGCCCGGGTACAAAAAAGCTTCTTTTTCACACACAGTGGTGGCACCCACCCAAAAAGATGCCCCAAAAGGTGCCCAAAATGAAACCAACTTGGATGTTTCAAGCTCTGGCTTTAGTTTAGGCAGTGATTATAGAAGTGTTTTCAGCAAAAACTGAGGGATAATGAGAATTGGCTGTTCCCCGGTGGGGTTGGGCCTTGAAGGGCACCTCACATAGAGCCCGGAGAGAGGGAAGGAGCTGCCCTGCTCCCTTCCCTTCCCGTGAGCACAGTGGCAGCTCCTTAACTGAGACAAGGACAGGATCCCATATCCCTGCAGGTCAGAGGTGTCACCTCCTGCCCTCACCCATCCCAGTCACTTCTGCACTCTTCTGTTTTCGTTGAACCTCTTATTTTTGCGTCTCTGCCCGCAGAAAATGTTCCTGTTTGGGGCTTTTTTTCCCCTCCTTTTTCTTGATTATTCTGGAGAGGGTCTCGCTTCCAAAAGCTGTCTCCTCATCCCAGCAGACCTGGATGCGGAGCTGCCACACCCAAGCCAGGCTCTCCATGACCCCTCCCAGACCTGGCAGACCCCCAGGAGCCCAGGCTTGGGAGCCTAGGAGATTTAGGGAAGCTTCATAAACACGCTTTTGGTCTGGGGTGCACTTCGAAAGCACTAATGAACATCGCCGTCACTAATCACCATCTCTGGGGGTTCCTGCCGGGATTGCCATCACTCTGCACCCACCCAAAACATCCCTCACGGGGCCATTGCTGCAGCAGAGGTTTCGGGGCCGCTGGGGTCAGGTCTGAGGCTCAGGGGAACCCCTGGATTTCAGGCTTGGTGGTGATCAGAGGTGCCTCGCTCGGCTTGTCCTGCTGAACCCGCGGCTCTTTCCCACCTGGGCTGCACCAGGAGGGTCGGGGCATTGCCAGCCTCTCTTTCCTTCACAAAAAAAAAAAAAAACCAAAGAGAAAAAAACTGCAATTCTGGCTGAGAAAACCCAGAATTTGACCCCCAAATTCTAAAATCTCCTTTTTTGCTGTGGGAAAAAAAAAACCTTTAAAACCAAAGGATTTTGGTCGATTGCATCATCTTCAAACCAGGCAGGAAAACTCCACACCGATTGGGCATTACCTTATTCCAGAAGGACCTGCCTGGAGAAGCCTTAAAACCACAGAACAGGTGGAGGAAAGCCTTTGGTGCAGCCTGGGGAGGGAAGGAGCTGCGTTTCCCCCTGGGCGGTTCCCCTCTCCCTGACCTCTTCCTTGGCCCCGCAGTTCGGCGATTCCCAGCAGCTGCGGCTGGTGCGGATCCTGCGGAGCACGGTCATGGTCCGTGTGGGAGGAGGATGGATGGCCCTGGATGAGTTTCTGGTGAAGAACGACCCGTGCAGAGGTAAGGCTTGATGCAATCAGCGTCTTTCCCACCCACGGTCCCATCCCTGGAGCCCTCCATCACCTCCACAGCCATGGGATGTTTTCATGACAAATTTCAGCAGAGGTTTTCGCTCTGCTCTAGGGCCAAAAATCACCTTTTTTGGCTTTTTTTACTTTTTATCTGGTCTGGCTTCTCTATGACCTGCTTGGCTCTGACAAAAAGAATCCCTCTGCCCATCCCTGGATGAGGGTCCGGCTACAGCCAAAGGTTTTGGAGCAAAGGGGTGACCCAAAGTGACCACAAAGATCCAAGGTGACCGGCATGGGTCGTTATCCAAATGGGCAGGAGCTGGAGAGAACAGATCCAAAGCGAACCAAGAGCTTGGAATCACCAGATCTGGTTGCTTGCAGTGTTTATCTGGGTGTTGGAGGAGGAAAAGAGGGGAAGGGTTGTGTTTTCCATGGTTTTAAGACCCCAGCAAGCAGAGCTGCAGCACTGTGCTGGGGGTCCTGGCTCCCCTTGGGTGTTCGTGTGGCTCTGGGAGTGATGGAGTGAATTTTATAGGGGTGACCTGAAGGAATTCCAAACCAGGAGGTGGTAAAATCCCAGTCTGGGCACACTGGGGAGGTGCTCCAGCCCGGGATCCGTGAACCTGTGGTGCTGTTCCACAGGGCACTGACGGTCCAGGCTCATCCTGCTGGACAAGGAAGCATTTCTCCTGTGGCTTTGAACCTCTCTCTGATGCATTTTCAATCCAAGTTTTCTCTGTTTATTTCTTGTCTTCAGACCAGCAGCAAAAAGAACTGATTTGTAAACCCTGAACTGGGCAGGACCATGCACCTTAAATACCTCCTTTGATGGTGCTGGGTCTTCTTCCAGTGCCTTAAAATGAACTTTTCCCCTCCATTTTTGCCTCTGATGGTGGAAGTGTGACCCTTTTTCTTTATTCCAGAGCCAGATTTGAGGTAAAAGAGGCTGCATTTAGACATCATTGTCCACAGGGCTGTTCAGGACTGGGCTGGATTTTTTGGGGGCCAGATTTTGAGCACCATGTCCTGCTCTAAGTGTTATTTGGGAAGTGTCACCTCACGCAGGTCTGTCCCAGGTGAAGCAACAAAGATGTTTCAGTTCAGTTGTTAATGCGGAAAATTCAAGTGCAAGAAGCTCCTGGGTGAGCAGAGCGTAAGGAAGAGACAGCAGGATGTCGGAAGGGAGGAACCACCTTAATCCTGGGCTTTTAGGGTAGAACCACCTTAATCCTGGGTTTTTAGGGTAGAACCACCTTAATCTTGGGTTTTTAGGGAAGAACTGTCTTGATCTTGGGTTTTTAGGGAGAAACCACTGTGATCTTGGGATTTTAGGGAGGAACCACCCTAATCCTGGGCTTTTAGGGTAGAACCACCTTGATCCTGGGTTTTTAGGGAGGAACCACCTTAATCTTGGGTTTTTAGGGAAGAACTGTCTTGATCTTGGGTTTTTAGGGAGAAACCACTGTGATCTTGGGTTTTTAGGGAGGAACCACCCTAATCCTGGGCTTTTAGGGTAGAACCACCTTAATCTTGGGTTTTTAGGGAAGAACTGTCTTGATCTTGGGTTTTTAGGGAGGAACCACTGTGATCTTGGGTTTTTAGGGAGGAACCACCTTAATCCTGGGCTTTTAGGGAGGAACCACCTTTATCTTGGGTTTTTAGGGAAGAACTGTCTTGATCTTGGGTTTTTAGGGAGAAACCACTGTGATCTTGGGTTTTTAGAGAGAAACCACCTTGATCCTGGGTTTTTAGGGCTGCGTTTGGTGAGACACATTTGGAAGGGACAGCTGGGACAACACAGACCAGGGGGGACACCCCCTGCGAGAACTGGGGGTCACCTCCTTCCCAAAACCCCGAGGTTTGCCTGGACAAGAACGACGAGCAGGGCACAGAGCAGGATTTAGCCAGGGGCTGGCCAGGACCTGGAGTGTGTTTGGGAGAGAGCTCCGTGTGTGTCCCCCCTGGGGTTCTGGGGGATGTTAATCGCTTCGGCTGTGTCTTGTTCAAGCTGTCGCCTTCCGTTCTCCGTCTGCCCGACGGCTGTTGCTGAGAGCAGCGTGATTTACAGCTCGGGGGGTTTTCCTGCTGCTCCTCCTCCTCCTCCTCCTCCGCCCTTCAGCCTTTGCTGACATCGAGGTTGTTTCTGTCCCCTCGCTTTGCCTCGGCGCTTCCCTCCTGCTTTCTTGGCTTCTCTGCTCCCGTTATCCGTCGGCTCCGGGATCCCTCCGGTGTCCCGTAAGGCTCTGTGCATGCCCCTCGCTTCTCTGCCTGAGCACCCCCGAGGCATGAAACACTCTGGCACAGGAGATGAAGCCCACAGACCTTCTCCCTGCTTGGTTGCCCCGTGCTTGTCGGAGGGAGATCCTCTTCCAGCTCTTTGAGGCGTTCGGATGAAAGTTTTGTGAAGTTGGTTTTTAGTGGCTGGTTGGGAAAAGTGGGGAAGTTTCCCTCCTGTCTCTCCAAAAAAATGTGTGGAGAGCTGCCCAGAGCTACGAGAGGGCAAAATCTCTCTCAGAATCTCAAGGATCTCAGCCCTCCAAAGCTGCTTTTGCCATTTTTAAGGCGCGTTAAAGATGACGTTGGCCGCTGTTGTGACGCGGTGAGTTTAAAGGCCATCGGGATGCTTTTGCACGAGAGAGGAACAGAGCATCCAGCGTGAATTCCCAGCCCTGGGGCAGCTTTTAATCAGCCTGAAAGAGCTGATCCGTGGCAGGAGGTGGTGTTAAGGCAGAGCAGGAGAACCAGGGCAGCTTCACCCTGAGGTGGGCGTGGGGAGATGCCCAAAGAAGCTGCTCCCAGCCCTGGAGCCTCCTGATCCCCTGGCGACGGTGGATGACATTGAGTCCCTCCAAACCTGAGTTCCTCCTCTCCTTTCTCCCCTTCCAGCGCGAGGACGGACCAACCTGGAGCTGCGGGAGAAGTTCATCCTGCCGGAGGGAGCCTCGCAGGGAATGACCCCGTTCCGGTCACGGGGCCGGAGATCCAAACCCTCCTCCCGGGCAGCCTCCCCGACACGATCCAGCTCCAGCGCCAGCCAGAGCAACCACAGCTG
The DNA here is from genome assembly GCA_013396875.1 of Vireo altiloquus. Classification (NCBI taxonomy): domain Eukaryota; kingdom Metazoa; phylum Chordata; class Aves; order Passeriformes; family Vireonidae; genus Vireo; species Vireo altiloquus. The sequence continues at coordinate 158,841 of VZRF01012567.1, forward strand.
CGCCTCCATGCCATCCTCTCCGGCCACTCCGGCCAGCGGAGCCAAGGTGGGGTGGTCAGGTTGAAGCTCTCCCTTCTCTTTAGGAACTGGGTGGTCTCCAGAACCCAGACGAGGAGCCGCAGGAGGTGTCGGGAGGAGGAAGGTTGGGGCTTAGGGGCTCGATGAGGGCTCTAGAAGGTGTTCCCTGGTGTCCAGGTTGGGATGGGGGTGGGATGCTGCAGGACAGGTTTGGTTTCCAGCCCAGCCTCAGATCCCTGTGGCTCCGCAGGAGGATCCCCAGAGCTTGCCGTGCAGCCAGAGGCTCCTGGTGCCCGAGGCAGGGCTGTGGTGTCAGGAGGAAGCCACCACCCCTCACTTTTCCTTCCCCACCATGTCATTATTCCATCACCTGTTGGGTTTTTCCCCCCTCCTTTATTTTAATTTATGTAATCCCTGTTTGGTTCTTGCTCCGTTTTAGTGCCGTTTTCCCCGGATACTTTCCCATTTCTCTTTTCTTGTTTTTTTCATTTTTTTTTTTTTACCACTCATTCCACCTCTCCCCCCTCCCCTTTCCCTTGGCTTTTCCATTTCACAGACTCCACACCACTTCTCCCGATGTTATGACAAACCCTGGTTGATAAACAGTAAAGCCAGCACCCCCCTGAGGGGACTCGATTATTCCGACTTCCAGCTCCCGAGCGCCGAGGTAGAGTATGGTCTGCCAGCCCCGAGGAGCTGCTGGCAGGCTGGAGTGCCCCTGGCACGGAGTCACCCCCCTGCCCTGCCTGCTCCTAACGCTTTCCTCGTGGTAGAGCAGCGCTTGTAGCACCGCTAACGCTCCCACTGTTGGCGTTTTTCATGGGTCTCCCAACTCGGGTCAAAACACAAAATTACCGCCTTCAGAGCGAAGCGCTTTCGATCCACCTCCCAGCTGCTTCCAAAACCGCCTCACAATCCTCTCCTGATTTAAAAAAAAAAAAAACAACAAAAATCATGTTGATTTGCCGAGCTTTTATTGGCTTCCCAAAGATTGAAATCCGGCAGCCGAGTTGAGACTTGAAAATCAGCTGCAGCGCATGCACCGTAACCACACCGCCGCAGTTTCACGGAGAGCTCCTGTCTAGCGCCGTGTTGCAGCACGTCTGGTGTGCCCAGCCGCCGCCTCCATGCTCCCAGGAGGGTGAATTTGGGCGGAGATTTTGGTTCCTCTCAAGTTTTCAGCCTCCTCGTGGACTTTTCCCTGCCCTGGCGAGCGGGCGGTGAGAAGCCCTGGGTAGATCGCGGTGGTTCACCGGTGAGGTGACTGTGTTCTCACCCAGCGGTGCTTCCGTGGGGAAAAGGGATTCATTTGATTCATCAGGAGGTCAGGAGCGCTTCCCCACTTGCCCTAAAGTGATGCCTTGCTGCCTGTTTTAAAATAGGATCGAGGATGAGAATCGAGATCTCTGATGATGACAATGGCGCCTCGAAAATCGCTCGTTAATGGATTTTGATTCCCTCAGCTGCCCTCTCTCCCCTTGCAGCTCCAGTTTTGTCACATTCCAACATTTCTGAGGTTCCCAAAAATTGCAAAAATTGTGGAGGATGGAGGAAAACCCCTCCAGCTGTTGCTTTAAGGCTCTATGGGAAACACCCTCTGGGATCTGTGTCCATCTATCCGGGGATGCAGCACCCCAAAAACCTCCAGGGCTGGGGGACACCATGGGCGGTCGCTCTCCTGCAGGGCTGCCCCAAACCCAGAGCTTTGGATGGTGAGCAGAAACTGGAGCTGCCTTTTCCAGCTGGATCCAGGTGCCCTCGCCCTGCTGGCACCTTGGCCAAGCGGCGGGAGCAGAGTTGCCTGTTGTGCTGCTTTCCCCCCCTACACCAGCTGCACTTCCCACATCTCAAAGGTCAGGAGGAAGTGCCGTTTCAGGGTGCAGCCAGAGCTGATCCGCCGTGTTTTGTGTCCCCCTCCATCACTTTTCTGATCTGGCTGACTTGGAGTGGTGTGGACACACTCCTCCACCTCTCCCCACAATGGGTTGTGCTTATCAAGATCCCAAATGGACTCAACCTTTTAAAATGCTCCTGAGCTGCTTGGATGCCGAATTCCCTATTTTTCCATATTTCACGTTCCCTTTGGGGAGGTTTCAAGCCCAGCTGATGCTGTCTCCTAACAGCTTTGCTTGGATTTTTTTTTTCCTTCTTCCCAACAAATTCCCGTTCATCAACCTGCAGCACACAAACTGCCACGCCCCTCCAAATCTTCAGGATTTGGGCTTTTCCCTTATTTTATGAGCTGCTTCTGAAACGGCGGCTTGTGCCCTCCCTGACCATTGAGATGGGGGTTCCTTCAAAGCCCAAATCCGTGCTGAGGATCTGATCTCAGGTGTGATCTCAGCCCGGCAGGGTGCAGGTGGCAGCTAAAAAGGTGTCCCTTGTGTGCTTCCTCCCAAGGTGACTCCCTCGGCGGGCAGCAAGCTGAAGCGTCCCACCTTCCACTCCAGCCGGACCTCGCTGGCTGGGGACACCAGTAACAGCTCCTCGCCGATCTCCACAGGTGCCAAAACCACTCGGGCAGGTGAGCAAAGGGAAAAGATGCAAAAGCTCCTCCCTGGTGCTTAAATGGGCGGAGAAAATACAGAATATTTCGGGGGTGGGCTGGGGGAGGAGGTGCTGGTGCCTACATATATAATATATAATATTATATATTATATAAAATAATATAATAATATATTATTTTAATGTATTCTTAGAATATATTATATTAATAATATATTATTATAATCTATT
>VZRF01012567.1:171319-196978 GCA_013396875.1 Vireo altiloquus
ATGGGGATGGGGATGGGAATGGGGGGTATGGGGATGAAGATGATGGGGATGGGAATGGGGATGGGGATGAGAATGGGATGGGAATGGGGATGAGAATGGGATGGGAATGGGGATGAGAATGGGAATGGGGATGAGAATGGGATGGGAATGGGGATGAGAATGGGATGGGGATGGCGATGAGAATGGGAATGGGGATGAGAATGGGATGGGGATAAGGATGGGAATGGGAATGGGGATGAGAATGAGATGGGGATAAGGATGGGAATGGGAATGGGAATGAGAATGGGACGGGGATAAGGATGGGAATGGGAATGGGAATGAGGGAGGCGAGAATGGGAGTAAAGCTGGTGGGAATTGGTACGGCGTGAAGAGGTGGGTGTGGGATTGGGAATGGGAATGAGGATGAAGATGATGGGGATGGAAAGGTTGCGGAGATGGGAGTGGGAATGAAGAAGGTGGGAAGGGAATGGGAATAAGGATGAAGATGAATGGAATGAGACTGAAGAAGATGGAAGTGGGGGTGGGAATGGAGATGAAGAAGATGGAGATGAGAACCGGGATGGAGGTGGTGAGGATGGACACTGGTGCTGGGATCAGCTCCAGCCTTTTCCCTTCCCACCTCACCAAGCACTATGTCCAGCTGCTCCCACACTTCCCCGCAGGGCAGTGCCACGCCCTGGCATTCCCACCTGGGTGGGGTGGGAGCCCTTCCCAGGGCAGCTGCCAGGACACCACCATCGTGTCCAGCACCAGAGCCGGGATGTGCCTGGACACAGCTCCGAGGAGTCATTCCCATTAATTACGGCTCCTGCTGGAGCCCTTTGGGTGCTGTTACTCAGCTGCTCCTTTTCCCCCCTGCTCCTGTAGGGAATCTGAGCTGTTCCTGCTGGATGTGCAGGAGCTGCGTGCTGGCACAGAGGGCTGGCTGGTGTTCGACGTCACAGCCGCCAGCGACCGCTGGGCAGTGGATCAGAAATACGGCCTGGGGCTGAGACTCTACGTGGAGACAGATGATGGTGAGTCTGCCGGACCTGCCTGCAGCGTTCGGGGCCAAATTCCCGGGAATTGGGGTCCCCTCGGTGCTGTGGGACGTGGGGGTGGGGAGTTGATCTCAGTGCAATTTCAGATTTCCAGCTGTGCTGAGTGCCAGGAGTGTGGGTTTGCCATTTCTGATGGCATGGGCTGTAATTAACCCCATTAACACTTGATGAACTCCTTACCTGGAGGGATCCTGCGTGCGTGTGTGGCAGAGGATTAACCCTCCTCTCCCCATGGGATCAAACCTGCTCCAGCAGTGCCTTTTCCAGCTGTGCAGGCACACAAAGAACAGCTCCTTGTCCATGGGAGGAGAAATCTCAACCAGGAACGCCCCATCCCTCCTTCCCTCCACAGGAGCGAAGGGGAAAATCACTTTTAATCCTTGCACAGCCCCGTGTGACCGTTTTGAAGCAGAACAGGATCCTCAGGGAGGGGTTCCAACCCCTTGGGATGCCAACACCACAGCTCCCGCTGCAAAATCCCTGCATTTTCCACCTTTGCTTTGACCAGACGAGTTCTATTTGAGGGCAAACCCACCCACGGTGCTGTCCCCGCAGGGCTCAGCGTGGATCCGGGCTCGGCAGGGCTCCTGGGGCGCAGGGGACCTCGCTCCAAGCAGCCTTTCATGGTGACATTTTTCCGGGCCAGCTCCGGCCCCACCCGCGTCACACGAGCGGCCAAACCCCCGAGGAGGAGGCAGCCCAAGAAATCCAACGACCTCCCCCATCCAAACAAGCTCCCGGGAATTTTCGGTAAGGAATCTGCCGGGCGAGGAGGGATCCCTGTGGAAAACACAGGGGGAAAAGTTCTCTGCTGTCAGCACCTCGAAATCCCAGGTTTTGGCCCCCCAAGGGGGAATGGAGCAGAAAGGCTCTGAGGTTTTAGGATCGGAGGGGTTTTTGGGTTGGATGCCCTCAAGGGGCAATGGCAATGCACCTCAAGGAAATTTGGTGAGGGTGTCAAGGTTACTGAATGTTGGAATTTTCGCCTCCTTGCCCTTGGTTTTGGAGCCCCGGGAAGGTGTCACAGCTCAGGAAGGAGGGGAGCGGGAAGGCACTGAAACCACCGAGTATGGAAAACCCTCAAAGCGAGCAAAGCTGGGGTTTAACCCTTCCAAGGCTGAATTCTTTCATCCCAATATGGGAATATCAACTTATGGGCCAGTCTGGAGCTTCTTTTTTTCCCTTGTGCAGCAACAAAGGCTCCTCTCCTTTGGTTCTCATGGACCAACGGGGGCTGTGTCCCACCTCTCAGGGGTGGGATGGGGGATCCCAGGGCTGAAATTCCCTTTTCCCACAGATGACGTCCACGCCACGGATGGGCGGCAGGTCTGCCGGCGCCACGAGCTCTACGTCAGCTTCCAGGACCTTGGCTGGCTGGTACTTGTCCGCTGGGAGAAGTAAATGACACAAAAAAACCACCTCCCATCATCCCATTCCCCCCCCATCCCTGGATTCTCCTGCCCGTGAAAGCACCCCGGGAGCTGGGAAGGCAAACATGAACTGCCACAACCCCAAACCCCACGGCTGACCCCAAATGACTCACGGCTTGCTCCAAAAAAATTCCAAAATAAACCTTCACCGCTGGCACAGCCGCAGGGGGGGAGGAGGTGGCCAAAGTTGTTTGTGCAGGTGGGGAGTGGATGAGGGGCAGAGGGGCACAGAAAGGTGAAGACCTCGACGTCGATCCTGGTTTTTTGCTTCCTTTGCAGGATTGGGTGATTGCTCCGCAGGGATACTCTGCCTACTACTGCGAGGGGGAGTGTGCCTTCCCGCTGGACTCCTGCATGAACGCCACCAACCACGCCATCCTGCAGTCCCTGGTCAGTGCAGCCCACTGGGGTGCGGCAGGGGGCACGGTCAGGGTCCTGGGGAGCCATCAGAGCCCGGTGGGACCTGAGGGAGAGCTGGGATTTTGGGATGAGCACGGTCGGGTTTGAGGGTGTTGGGGTCGGGAGGGGCTCCTGGGTTAAATAAAGCCTTAGCAGAGCACCACGCAGAGCTGGGCTGGGGGGGGATGGACATCTGGATGGGGGAGTGCACATCCGGATGGGGAGTGCACATCTGGATGGATGCTTGTACATCTGGATGGATGCTCGCAGATCTGGATGGGTTCGTGCACATCTGGATGGTGAATGGACATCTGGATGGGGGAGTGCACATCTGGATGGGTGAATGGACATCTGGATGGGTGAATGGACATCTGGATGGGTTCATGCACCTCTGGATGGGTGAATGGACATCTGGATGGGTTCGTGCACATCTGGATCGGTTCGTGCACATCTGGATGGGTGAATGGACATCTGGATGGGTGAGTGCATTTCTGGATGAGTGAATGCACATCTGGATGGGTGAATGCACCTCTGGATGGGGGAGTGCACATCTGGAAGGGGGAGTGCACGTCTGGATGAGTGAATGCACATCTGGATGGGTTCATGCACCTCTGGATGGGTGAATGGACATCTGGATGGGTGAGTGCATTTCTGGATGAGTGAATGCACATCTGGATGGGTTCATGCACCTCTGGATGGGTGCTCCCAGGCTGGCCCCCACCACAGGCTCTCGGGAAGTTCCAATAGGGAATTTCGAGGCATTCATGGAGAGATGAGAGCGAAGGCACCCTGGCCACCAGCTCTGTCCCCTCAGCCTGAGCCAGAAGGGTGCAAGAGTGGGATTTTGTAATTCCAGAGCTCCTCCACCTCTGACTGACACAATCCTGCTCCAGATTCACAGCAGCTGGGGCAGAACTGATGGTTTCTGACAGGTTCATGGTCCCTCTGCCCTGGCAGCGAGCTGGGGAGCAGGGACAGGCCCAGGGCACACCAGAGCCCCCCTGCTCTTTCCAAAGGGGCTCCATGTCCTCCCTGCACCCTCCTCTCCAGCCGTGCCCGAGGGTTTATCCACAGCCCCACCACCCAAACGTTGGGCTCAGCATGTTCTGAGCAAGAAAACTTTAATGCCTGATTTTTTTTTTTAATTTTTTTTTCTTCTTTTTTTTTTCTTTTTTCCCCCCCAGACCCACCCCACATCCCAGCCAGCTCTTTAATTTCTGGAATTTCCTGCCCTGTGAGTGTTGGCTTTCCCCATGGCAGAGCCACACCGGCTCCGGTGCTGGCGATTAATTACAGGGAGCGCCGAGCCCTCGGCCGAGCCTTTGAAGGTGTCGCCTGGCAGGCTTTAATTCTGACATCAACACAGCTTCCAGGGCCCATCCGGGGGCTGGGAACCCTCCTGGCAGCGGCAGGGAGGGGCCTTTTCTCCCCCCTTTTTTCCCCTTTCCACCCACCCATCACCCCTGAACGCAGCGCCGTTCCCAAAGCGGGCAGGATGTGAATCACCTGGGATCAGGCTTTTCTGGGAAGCGCCGGGGCCAAGGGCGGCTGCGGGAGCAGTGCCCAGCCCCAGGATGAGCTGCAAATAGCAGGGTTGGACAGCACAAACTCCACACTTCCGAGCCGGGAGAGCTCAGCTGTCCCTGCCCTAAATGAATCTCACATGTCGGGGGAAGCCAGCGAGGGCTCTGAGCCTTTCTCCTGCAGGGAAAACCCTGGGATAAAGTGCTGTCCCGAGCAAGGGGACAAAAAAAATATAAATAAAAACACCCATCCAAAAGCGGAGCCGCGTTCACAGAAGCGGATTTTAGATTTTAAATTTGGGGTGGTGAATCCCAACAACACCCAGCACTCCCTGCCAGCACCGAGCCTGACCCGTGCTGCCCTGATTTATGGGGCTTTTTTTAAGTCATTTGTCTATTTTTGTGAGGAAAAAGCCCTGAAATCCCAAATGAACCAAGGGGCTGCCTGGCCCCGGCAGCGCCACGAGCCCTGATCCAACACAAACCACAGCAGGGACTGCCTGGAGTTCAGAACAAATATTTTTGCAAAAAGATGGAAATAATCCCCCCATTCACCCGGGGGTTTTTTGGTTTTTTTTTGGTGGGTTTGACGCTTTTTCTGTTGCCTGGAGCCACGTTTGCTGGCGCTGACAGGCTCCATCCATTTTTTCCCCCCCTCAGGTCCACCTGATGAAGCCTGAGGCCGTGCCCAAGGCGTGCTGTGCCCCCACCAAGCTCAGTGCCACCTCTGTCCTCTACTACGACAGCAACAACAACGTCATCCTCAAGAAGCATCGGAACATGGTGGTGAAATCCTGCGGCTGCCACTGAGGGATGAGTCCCTGGATTCCCCATTCCCACCAGAGCAATGTGAGCCTAATTTTCTGCTGCCTGCGTTGGAAGAGGAGCTTTGGGGGCTGCACCAGAGCAAAATTAATCAATAATAATAATAATCACCAAAAATAAACCCCTCCCACCCCTTTCTAGAAGCGGATGTAAATAATATAAAACTCCCTTTCTCTTATCCTGCTTGATGAGACACATAGATACACACAAATATATATATATAGGAAAGAGGATTTTTGGCTGATTCTGTTTTGTCTGTGGCTGATTTGTGCTCTGGGACTGAGCTGTTTCTAGCTGTGTGTGTTTCTCAACTAACCCACCTCTACCTAAGCGCTTTTAATTCCCTTAATGAAAGTATCACCAGCCAATTAAGCAGCTGGCTGACTAACCCGCTCCTGTTTACCCAAAGTTCACCAAACTCAGCCAGCTGGAAAAAAAAAAAAAATTAAAATTTATCCATATTGAGCTACGGCACTGTTATAAAATAAACGCAAGGTTTGGAAAGTAAACACGGAGTTTCTCTTGCTCTTTGTTTTTTAATGTCACAGCACAACAGGGCTCTGTTTGGAGGGCATTTCGCAATGAAAAAATACTCAGCAGTGGCTAAAATTGTACCTATTTGCTTGAAAATGAGCCCTGGTGTGAGTTTTAGGTCAGGCTGTGCCCATCCCGTGGGCTCCCAGCGGGGCTGTGACCGATCCCAGACAGCCTCCCCAGGCTATTTGCACAATTAAATGATTTATTTGCTCTGATTTTAAAAGGAAAAGGCCTGTCCTGGTTCTCAGCTCGGATGCCTGGGGAAGCTTACATCAATAAATGAGTGAAGAACCTGGCAGAGATAGGGAAAATCCTGATATTTCAGTATCCCCACTGAAATAAGGGAGATTTGCTCCCTGTCAGTGCCCAGCTCCCTGAGGAAAGGCCTTGCTTATCTGGGTGTCTAATTCCACACGAAATCCAGCTCAGGATGCGATCCTGGCTCAGTGCTTCCTGCAGAGAGAACACTCAGGCCTTCCACTGACTCTGGGCTCTCCCTCTCAAACCTTGCTGAAGGTGCCTGCGAGGGCTGACATTAAAATTCAGGATTTAAACAACAAAAAGAGGGGAGTAAGGAAGGGGGAAGCTGGGCTGGTTTTTGTCTGTCAGAAATCACATCCTCGTATCTCACCTTGGACAATGCTGGAAAACCAGGCAGTGAATAAAAATAATAAATATAACCCTTTTTTCATATAGAAATAATAAAACAGCCCTGACTCGTGAGGGGCTGGGAAAACCAGAAATCCCCAATGGCAAAAGCTCTCCCAAACACCCCCAAATTCCCAACACTGGATCTTCCTCTCCACCTCAGCAGCCTCATCCACCCTGCCAGTACCTGCCCAAGCTCAGAACCACACATCCCCTTCCTCCCCATCGCCATAATTTCACAGGACACCCCAAATCCATCACTTCCCACCCACGTGGTCACCTTCAGGTGCTCACCAGGGCTGCCCACCACGGGAACCACAAACCCACGGTGGTTTATCCCACTCTGCAACCTGGAGTTTGGAAATCCCTTCCTTCAGCCTCATCGCTCTGGGTGTTTTCCCTTCTTCATCACCCCAAAGGGCTCCTTCATTCCCTGGTGTTTTTCATCCTGACCACGTTTCTCCAGCTCACACATCCCAGGAAAAGCCCTCCCTCTGGAATAGGGATGGAGCCTGACCGGGCTTCCCAGCAGGAGAGAGCCAGCCAGGGGGACCTGCCTCCCTCTGCTGCTGGAAAAGGACACTACAAAGCCAGGGATGTGCCAAAAACGCCTCCAGGAGATGCTGCTGTGGAACAAACACGAGAGATTCAGCTCAGCTCTTCCTCCCCCGGCACAGGTACCTCCCCCCGGAGCCAGGATTTAGGCATGGGATTAATAAAGATGAGGGGCAAGTACCAAAAAAAAAAATACCCCATCTTTGCTCAAAGATGCCTCCCACAGAGAGAATTCAGCAGCCAGGCTCCTCGGTATTTTTAAAACTAGATTTTTTACCAAACATAAATTTTTTTCCAGAACACGGCAGCAGGACCAGCCCGGCCCAGCTCGGGCAGCGCAGGCTGGGAAGCGATTTTTATCCCGGGAAGGATAAATCCTGTCCATGGGAACCTTCACAGGGGAATTCCTGTGGAAGCTGTGGGATGGGTGCTGCTGGGGGTGTCCCTGGGGGTGTCCCATCCCCGCTGGTCTCCTGTCCCTCCTGGCCAAGTCCCCCATCCAGCCTCCTCCAAGCGCCGAGCTCACGGGCACTCCCCGCAGTCCGAGATGATCACCTTCTGCTTCGGCTTCCCATCCTTGGTGCCCTGAGCCTTGGAAAGAAGAGCAGCAGGAATTCCAGGCATGAAACCCTCAGGAGCAGGAAGGCAGCAGGCTCTGCCTGATGCCTTAGGGTTTAACTTTTCTCTGTTCCCAGCCCTGCAGTGCCCAGTGTAACTCTGCAGGTCCCTGGAGCTCGTTCAGTGCTGTTCTCTCATGCTCACACTGACATAACAAAGCCTCTCCAGCTCGCTCTCCAAGGACACCCAGACCCTCCTGGGCCCAACAACTGCAAACCTTCATCTTGGCGAGAGGGGGGCAAGCTTGGGCAAATTCCATCCTTGCCTGGCTTCTGCTTGGGCAATTGATGCTGATATCAAAGTGGGAAGAACTCGGGAGCTGTCATTGTCCATTTTGGGATGCACTGAGGCAGGAGCCTCTGGAGCCCAGAGTGTGACCTCTGAAGGCCTTTCCAATCAATCCCTCCTTTATTCCTTTATTCCTGTCTAGCCTCTAAGTAGCCATTTAAGGCATCATGCCCACCCCCAGCCCCCCACTGCCCTCACCCACCTCGATCTCCCGCACCACGTCCATGCCCTCTGTCACCTCCCCGAACACCACATGCTTCCCGTCCAGCCAGTCTGTTTTGTCACAGGTGATGAAGAACTGGGAGCCGTTGGTGTTCGGGCCCGAGTTTGCCATGGACACCACCCCTGGGGATCAGAAGAGTTCAGTGTTAAACAGCTGAGCATGGCTGCTGCTGCTGCTTCAAGCTCAGCTCCGTTCCCACCTCCTCCGAAACGCTGCCAGATTTTGGGAGAGCTGTTGGCTATCAAAATCCACAGAAACTACTGGAAATCAGCCGTGGTGAGAAACACTTGCAAATGGAAAAGATGCTCAGTTATTTTTAGCTGCAAAGCTGTTGGTAAGGAGATAAACCTGCTTGCTCGCTCCTGCATTTCACAGTCATGCCGTGACATTCCTCGTCTAAAATTGAGCAGAAGCAGCTTTGAAACCGTTTTTTCCTTTATGCAATAGTGCAAATAAAAAGTGGAGGGAGAGGGAACGAGGCATTTCTGCTTGGTGAGACATGAGGGTCTGAACGTGGCAGAACAATCTGGCCAACATAGATTACAATAATTTTAATTATAATTAAAATTCAGGCCTGCTGCTCTCAACACGGCCAAAACAGCCCAAACGTGGTTCCCAGACAACGCCGAGCCGTTTTCTCTCCAACCCCTGCCCCAAGATACAGCTTTACCTGGCCCTGTGTGCTTGAGGATGAAGTTTTCATCGTCAAATTTCTTGCCGTAGATGGATTTGCCGCCGGTGCCGTTGTGGTTGGTGAAGTCCCCGGCCTGGCACATGAACTGGGGGATGACGCGGTGGAAGCTGCTGCCTTTGAAGCCAAATCCTTTCTCGTGGGTGCAGAGGCAGCGGAAATTCTCTGTGTGAGGGGCAAAGGGGAAGTTGTTACAGTCTTAGGAGCTGTGAGCTCTGGTGATGAGGTGGAGCGAGGTTATCTAATGGCATTTCTCTAGCTCTGCGAAGATTTTTTTCAAGGACAATTTGTTCAATGATGAGCTGACGCTTTAATTATTTTTATTTTTAATTCAATAAGCGAATTTATAAGTTCAGTAGTGCCGATTTTTTTATCTAATTGCAAGATACTATTTAAATTTATGAAGAAGAAAGTGAAAAAGAAGAATTTAGCCAACAGTTTAAAACTTTTATTTTGGCACATGTATAATCATATATATTACTATATTCTAAAACTTTACATCTTAATTTTTCACTCTGTGACACCACACGCTCTATCTATTTTGGCACGTGTATAATTAGATATATATTACTATACTCTAAAACTTTAAATCTTAATTTTTCACTCTGTGACACCACACGCTCTATTTACACTACACCCGCGTGATTTTAACGTCATTACTTAATTTTGGAAGTTTATTCTAAGGCTTCAGATCAAAAGCAGTGGGGTTTTTTTGTGCCTTTCGGTACAAAGAATTTAAAATTCTCAGCTCCCAAGGTTCCAAGAGGGAGGGGAGAGCTGTGTAACCACCCTGAAGTCACCAGGAGGGGAGGCTGTTATAAATGCACATTGTATTGTTAGCTTTTCGCAAATATTAAAATGAATGTCATATCTGTAATGTAAGAAAATGAAGTGGTATGAAAATACTTCATTTTAAAAAGTAGTGTGATGTCTTAGGATTATATCATATGTAGAATGTTTCTTTATGTAGTAAACTAAGGATAGCAAAGATGAGCAAGGAAATTCCCCAAATTCCTGGACTATCTGGCTGAAGATAACATCGACAGGCCTCAGAGCCTGGAATGAAGAATGGATCGATCAGAAGTGGAACGCAGGATAACCGGATAGGGGGGACTTAGAACCCAAAGAGATACCAAAAAAGGAAAAGTTTAATGATGCACAGAAATCTATGAATATGTCTGAGACTCGGGCATTTAACAGAAGAGGTTTGTTAGCTAAGGTGTGCCTCTGGCATCGTGCCAAGCACCAGGCCCTATTAACTCTGTGCTTTATTTCTGTCTCCTATTGTCCCTTTTACTAAACCCCTTATTAAAACCTTTTTAAATTTTACCAAGGGTAAACCTCGTTGTTCACAGAGGCTGAGCCCTCTCCTCACCCGCGGTCATGGGCACCACGTCGGAGCGCAGCAGGATCCGCAGCCGTCCCGCAGGCTTGTTCCCGATCTTGATGTCCATGTAAACCTGGGGGTTCACCCGGGATTTCTTGGCAGGAGGCTCATCCTGGGCAGGAGAAGAAAGAAAAATCAATTGAGGGGTTCAATTTCTCTGCTCTGCCTCCAGCCTTACGCTCCCATCCTTGAGGACAGAGGGGATACAGGCGGCTCTGGTTGGTTTTTCCTACCTCCTGCGCCTCTGCTTTGGGGGCCTCCGCTCCTCCCTCCTCCTTGTTCTCCTCCAAAGTCTTCCCTGAAAACTTCTTCAGCCACTCGTCATCTGACCAGACTTTGTGGCCACAAAAGGAGAGGTCAGAGCACAGGAATTGACCCGAAAGGGTCACACCTTAGCTTATGCACAGAGCTCTGAGCCTGCCCAGGGATGTTCTCCCCCTCCTGGCTCACCAGGCCTGGATGATCCTTCTTTGATCCGCATGGGCTTGGCCAGGTTCACACGGATTGTCCTGCCAAAGAGCTCGGACTCGTTCTGCAGAGGGGAAAAAAGCACAGCAAAGCCCACCAAAAGGTATTAAACCACCCCAAAGCCCTGCAGAGGTCAGAGGATAGGGTTTGTGTTCCTCTGTAGCCCGCAGCACCCACGGCAGCAAAGCCCCACATCCCCCTGGAGCAGGCAGCAGGATGGGAGCAGGGTCCATACCATGTTGTCAATAGCTGCTGCTGCATCCTGCAAAAAAAAAAAAAAAATCAAAATAAAACCATTATCAGCATTTCTTCTCAAGGCCCAGCATCGCCACGTCCCAGCATGTTATAAAAATGACTGCCTGGTTTTCCTAAACCTCACCTATCCCAGGGATGTACGAACTGATGGGCTTTGTAAAAAGCCACATCCAGACCCCACTCACGTGGGTCTCATCTTCCAGAAAATCCCCTTGTATTTAAGATGCTTTATTGCTGCCTTTGGGAGCATTTGGGAGAGGAGGAGAGATTCGTGTAAGAAGCCCAGGACAGACAGTAACAGGACAAACCTATGAGAGCCTGTGGTGGCCATGAAGCCAAGGAACCCACCCAGGGATGGCGGCAGGGGAGCAGCTTGGGTTGGAAATGGGAAAAGCAGGAGCTTCAGCCCCAGGGAGAATGGGAAAAGTGGGAGCTTCAGCCCCAGAGAGAATGGGAAAAGTAGGAACTTCAGCCCGCAAGAGAATGGGAAAAGCAGGAGCTTCAGCCCCAGGGAGAATGGGAAAAGTGGGAGCTTCAGCCCCAAAGAGAATGGGAAAAGTGGGAAGGAGCAGAACACTTTAATGCAGGGGTGGATAAGCCGCACCCGATTCCACGGACTGTCTCCAGCAGGAAGAAGAGGATCCATCCCAAAACCACAAGGGGAGCAAAAACCCCCAAAAGGCTCAAGCACTTGCTGGTTCCTCACCTCTGCCAGCTCAAACTCCACGAAGGCGAATCCGCGGTGCTTTTCTGGAGGGAGGCAAGCGAGGGCTCAGGGGCAGCACGGACACACGGGGCTGGGGGGAAGGAGGGGATCCCATCCCGGGATAAACCACCCCCGCCCGACCCCGAGCACGCACCGGTCTCGTAGTCCAGCGGGATCTGGATGTCGGTGATGTCCCCGAAGGGGATGAAGGCTGCGTGCAGCACCTTCTCGTCCACCTCCTCGGCCAGCCCGCCTGCGGGGCGGCCAGCGGGTCACCACCGGGCAGCGCCGGCCCACCCCGGCCCCGAGCGAGGGGAGGGAGGATTTTTTTTCTCTTTTCCCCCAGCCCCGGCACTCACCCACGTACAGAACGCGTTTGGTGGCCGCCATGGTGCCCCGGAACAGCTCGGCCCGGCCCGGCCTGACCCGGCGGCAGCGCCGCTCCTGGGCCGGGAGGAGCCATTGCAGCTCCTTCCCTCCTGCATCCATCTGCTCCTGCTCCCTCCTCCAGCCCTTTCCAAAGGCTCCGCTCTGTATTTTACCTTTCTGGAGGTCTTCTCCGAGCTCAGCGAGCCCGCCATTCTTTCTTCCCGAATTAGCGCGTGCTCTAGGGTTACCTAAAGAACGCTCCTTAGCCCAGAGGATCGCCCAAAATAAGTTTGCAAAGGATTTATCGAGCCCCAGTGCCAAAACTCAGCCACCTTTGGAGTATAAAGCAGTAGCAGAACTACTGAAGATCCAGCTGGAAAGGCAGAAATGTAGACAAACAACAGCCCATGACAGAAAGGGAGCCCAAAACCCTTGCACCCTTCACTTGAAAATAACTCCCACACCCTTCTTAAACCACTGCTTACAGCCATCACCCCCCTTCCCACCCTGACCCAGGCATAACCTTAACCCAGCTGCCTCAAAATACTCATTACCAACAAGCAGAATAACTGAAATCCCAGCTGAATGTATTCACCACCCAGTAACTGCCCAGCACTTTGATTTCACAAAGCCACGCCACTTTTATTTGTCCAACAGGGAGAAATGATGACAAACACAGTGCAAGTTTATTCCTTTATTGATAAATGTTTCCCAAACTTTCCAAACTGGATTGTTCAATTAAACACAAACTCACAAAAATACTTCCAGCCTAAAATCCTCAACGTCCTCTTTAGAAGACACAAGGGGCAGCTCTGTTCTGGCAAAGGAAAGAGCTTGCAAACCCCCCAGATTCTGGTTTTGGAAACCTCGAGCTTCAGAGTTGGCTTTTTAAATAAGATCTTTAAGATTAATTTACAAAATGCAATATAACTATGTGATATGATGCATGGCCTTGAGATCTGCAGGACAGTGAAGGATCTTCAAACATCTTGAGCTGATGTCTAGGAAGGGGCTATTTGGCTTCTTTGTATCCTAAAGGAAAAAGAAGAGACAAGTTAGCTCCAGGCTAGGGAATATTCCAGCATTCCAAGTCATAAGGATTGCAATATAATTGGGAAGGTACAGAGAAGCTGTTCATGGTGGTCAGATGATCAGGAATTGATATTATCCATGAGAAATTTAAGTTCTTTGCTAAATCAGCCAGTGAAAATAGGAATCCTCATCATTCTTCACCAGCTTCAGTTGTGACATCTGATCACAACAGTGTCACAGAAAGCACTGGAGATGGTAATTCCAGACAGCCCACAGGAAAATGGATCGTTAAAAAGAGGAAGAGGCATTCCAACAACCAAAAACCTTGTAAATGAAAAGATGACATACTTGTGTGGACAGAACTATCCAGTGAAACATTTCCAACATTTAATATATCCTGAAGGCAGATGGTTTCCAGGATAAGGAATGGGCATTAAGAGCCTGTTTGGCCTCAAAATCAGCAGAGCTCCTTGTGGCTGTTTCCCAGATCAGCAGCTCCACAAGACTCATCCCCCACCATGTATTTGTCCTTCCTTGGTGTGGCAGCTGCAAGGAACACTTCAGGGACTTCAATGCCACCATTCTGATGTTTATTTAAGGGATCTAAAGAATATTCTTTAAGTTTTACAAAAGGATTCTGCTGGGAGGAACCACATTAGGAGTTTTTTGTTGTTAAGAGCAGACTATAATCAGACAAGTGCTGGTCACAGACCCGTGAATTGTTCGCTAACGACTGCGTTTTATTTACTGATTCTGGAAGCTTTTCACTGAAGCTGAGCACCTGAAACACTCACCAGTCGTCCTGGTTCAAGAGGTAGCAGCAACCACTCCCACTTTCTGGGCAGCTTCTTTCTTGGCTTGGTGAGCCTGCAGCACTGCCACAGCCTCCTCCACCTGGGGACACAAATCCAGTGAGATCTTCTCCCTGCTCAGAGCCTCCCCACACACCAAAGGAACACAGGAGCTCACCTTGGAGCGGAGGGACTCTGGAGATTCCAGCATGTGCAGCAGCTCCGAGTTGTCAATCTCTAGCAGCATTCCTGTGATCTTCCCCGCCAGGCTGGGGTGCATAGCTTGGATCAGAGGGAACAAACGTTCTCCTGAGGGAGAAAAAGGGGTTCAGACAGATGAGTTTTGATCTTTGAAAGCTGAGGGGGATGAAAAATGATCGGTGAGCACTTGGGTTTTACTCACCCAGCATCTGTTTCTGCTCCTGGGGAGGGGCAGCAGCCAGCATGGAGGCTGTCAGTGGCTCCTGGCCCTGCACATGCACTGCAGGCTGAGGTGCCTGAAAAGGGCAGACAAGGGTTATGAAATAGGTATGAGGCTGATTGCTTCATATTTGGACAACTGTAAGATGTCCCCTCCTCAAATACAATCTCTGTCAAGCCTAGAGCACACTTCAGCTTCAGAAAAGGGCAGGTAAAAAGGGCAGTGTTTGGTTCACAAACACTCCCTATAAGTACTGAGCTCAAAACTCTGGAATGCCATACAGGAGCACTGTAAATATCTCACAAAAACTGAACCAAACATCATGAGATGTTAAAAAAGGCAGGTGTGGATGTTGTTCTTTCTTTCAATGATATC
Organism: Vireo altiloquus; assembly: GCA_013396875.1. NCBI lineage: Eukaryota > Metazoa > Chordata > Aves > Passeriformes > Vireonidae > Vireo > Vireo altiloquus. The sequence goes on from VZRF01012567.1 coordinate 185,901, forward strand.
CCAGTGAGAACTTGGCAAAGAGGAGAGACACTTAAACAGCTGCAAAACGGGAGCAAAGAGCAAAGAAAAATATCCTGACAGCAAATCTGGCTACAAAAGGGCTTGTGAGTACAGGACAGAAAAACCAACCAGGGTGCCCCTGGCAAAGGCACAACTGCCAGGTTTTTAAATTTCAAATTACGACTGTCTGGGTCATAAAAGTAGCTTGAAGTTTCTATAAAAATACTTCAGCTGCAAATGAAACTGCAGGGACTTCCCAGCCCAGCCCCTGGTGGTACCTGCAGAGGCTGGACACCTGGGTGAGGGCTGCGGACACTTGAGGCATATTTATAAGGAGGGACAGCCCTGGGAGCAGGGGCAGCTACAGGAGGACGGGGAGCCAAATTCTGTGCTGCTGTGCCGACACCTGCAAAGGAAGGAGAAGGCAGTGACAAACACTTGCAGCAACGTGCAAACAAGCTGGGATGTCTGGTTTTAATTCTGAATTCAAACTACACTCTGCATGGTGATGCTTCTTTAGAAACCATTCTCCAAAGTGTAGCTGGCTGCTTCAAGGAAGGGGCTGTTCTCCCTAGAACCAATGCATAGATTCCAATCCTTGTATTTTTTTAGCTGTTCACTGGAATAAAATGAATTTGGATGCTTTCCTCTGGAAGCAAAACCCACAAGCTACAGAGCTTTCTGAGTGGTGCTGCAGAGGTGTAGAGATGAGTCCCAAAAGCAGTGGAAAAGAACCCATCTGGATTTCCACTGCTGTGCTGTAGCAGCAAATGCCCCCCAGACCTGCACTGCTCAGCGAGGAACAGGAAAGAGGCAGATGCAGCCTCTGCTCTTTGCAGACATCCCAGCTCTGACAAGCATCTCTGGGAGTAGAAGTCAAGTCTCCACAGCATCCTCCCTCCCAGAGAAGGGGAAAAGCCCAGGAAGAGATTCCTTCTTACCAACTCTCTGGGCAGCAGCTGGGAGGCCCCGGGAGGCTGCAGCGTTGGCAGGGGCCAGGTGGCGCAGGGCTGGCCGCGGCCCCGACTGGCGCATGGCATTCGGCATTCCCTGGAAGCCTAAAGGATGGAATGAGGGGAAATCCTCAGAAGGGAACCAGCTGGCAAGGCAGGACACTCAGCTACAGGGGTTGTGCACGGGAAGAATCAGAGAATCACAGAATATACCGAGTTGGAAGGGACTCAGGGCCCACCTCCTGGCCCTGCACAGGACTGTCCCCACAAAGGAAAGCATTAATTGTTCCTGCTGGGAAGTGCAGTCCCCAAAGGGTTCTGCAACCAAAAAAATCCCAATGCATGCTCACCTTGAGGTCTTCCTCCTTGCTGCCAGCGTGGGTTGGGTCTCATCTGTGTCATTTGGTTGGGTGCATAGTAAGTGGGTCTGCTCTGAGCCTGGAGGAAGATCAGATTAACTCAGAGGCAACATCCAAACATTGTTTACAACGTGTCTGCCAGGACTCAACACTCAGGTCAGATTAAGAGAACAGGCAAGCTGGCAAGTCACAGAATTAACTCCACTGTTTGCAACCCTCTTTAGGAGCTGTGTGCTCTCAGGCACAGGAAAGGCTCAGTGAGATTAACAGGTTAAAAACCCCAGAGCAGCTCACCTGGGGCACAGCAGGCATGAAATACCCGCCAGCAGCAGGCTGGAACTGGTTGATGATGGTGTTGGCAGGCAAGGCCCTCATGCCAGCGATGCGCTGCATGTACTGGTTGGTGAGATGGGCCTTTCTCTCCTCCTTCCTCTGTGCCAGTGCCACATAGAGGGGCTTGGAGCCCACGATGCGCCCATTCATCTCTGTCACAGCTTTGGTGGCCTCCTCTGGAGAGGAAAAGCAGACAAAGCCAAACCCTTTGCTCCGTCCATCTTCCAGCATCACCTGCAGTGAAAATCAATTGCTAATGGAGTACCAGTACAACAGAGCCTAAGAATCTGTGTTTTCTTTCTATTTTAGGCAGGACATAACTTGTTGCAGAGGTGTAGAGACAGGTTCTCATGAAGAGTCACCTGTCTGGATTTGCTCTGCGTTGCTGTCAGCACCATGTGTCCCCAGGCCCACACCGCACAGTAAGGAATGGGAAAGATTTGGTGCAGTTCTAAATGCACAGAGGAAAGTGCCATTTCATGCTTATCACCTCCAACAAGCATGTTTGCCACTTCCTGCCTCCCCTTTGGGTAAGGGAATGAAGTTCCCAGTAAAATCCCACTGTTTACTAGCACAGGTGTTTTCAGAACCACAGTGACCACAGGTTAAGTAGAGCAATCCCAATCCCAAGTCAGACAACAACTCCTTCTTCAGGCTTTAAAATCCAAATAACCCCCAAACCCCACAATACCTTGGCACTTGTTATTGACCCAAAAGGTGAGAACTCCTTCCTCAGTTTTTCATCATCTATAGTGTCATCTAGGTTTTTAATGTACAGGTTAACACCCTGGAAGGGAGAGAACAGCATGACATTCATAACATTAAAAAAAAAAACCAAACCCTAAGCACATCAACTGTTACCCATCTGCCAGAGCTGTAATTTATCTGAAAACTCTTAATTTAGCATCATGTTCCTTCCACACCACCCAAAGCTGAAGGTGATAAATGTTGCAAAGGCGTAGAGACAAGTCCCACTGTGGTGAAAGGGAGCTTGTCTGGATTTCCTCTGCCTTCCTGTGGCATCACCACGTGTCCCCAGTCCAGCACTGCACCTCAGCTAGTGGGGGAGCTTCAGATGCCACCTCTGACATGACCCAGTTCTGCCATAAATTACAGAGAGCGGTGCAGAGTTGTGCTGTCTCTTCCCATCCCTCCAGGGATCCCCATTTGAAAGTCAAGGAGACTTCATGTCTGTTTCTCCTAAACATTTTCAGTGCCAAGACTAAGCCCTGATGCCCCCTCTGCCACCAAATACCACAGAGATCCCTCTGTGTTTTAACCCAGGATGTCTCACAGGACAACAGCTACTCTGGCAATTCCTCCAACAGACCAGAAACGGTGTTTAAGTTGAGAAAAGGAAGAGATTCTTCACCTGGTACCGGCTGAGTCTCTCCTGTTTTAGCTGTTCAAACCTCCTCTTCAGCTCTGCCTGGCGCTCAGCCTTCTTCTGTGCTCTGCCCACAAACAGCATTTTCCCATTGATGTCCTTCCCGTTCATTTCTTCCACTGCCTGCACAGAAGGTTCAAGAGGAAACTCTCAGCTGCTGCAGCCAAGACAGCCCTGATCCTGTCAGAGAACAGGACTGCCCAGAGCTGACGTTGTGTCCCTGCCTGTCAGTCAATAAATCAGAGTTTGCACGTTACCTTTGTACTGCTCCTGGTAACAACAGGCTCATTAAAGACAAGCTGAGCTTATCACACAGATCAAGCTGACACACCACGGAGTGCTGAACTAACTTGGAAATTTATCCCCACCCTTTCTTGTAATTGAAAGTACATTTTAACAAGCATTCTGCTTAGACAAGACCATTTTTAAGCAATGTTCTCACTCTAGGTGCCCTTCCTCCTCCTTCAGCCCTGCACTGTAGTATTTCTTCAGCAATTAACATTCTTGGTTATACCACTGCACTCTGTGTGGATCTAGGAAACTGGAGGAATGCCAAGTTACCCTCTAATGTCAAGCTATTAAGGTGCAAAAGGTTTCCAAGTTCCCACATCTAGAAGAGGTCATGCCCGAGGCAGAATTTTCTTCCATTTCCGAAACAGGATCCCAAGATAAACCAAGTTTTTCTTCTCGGAAGTTATCCAAGCAACATAAAAGTTGGTCCTACCTTATTGGCCTCTTCATGCTTTTCAAAGCTTACAAAGCCAAAGCCTTTGGATTTTCCAGTGGGATCTGTCATCACTTTAACGCTCAGAGTTTTACCTGTTACCAAGGCACAGGGTTAGTGAAATATCAAGTGCATTTCAAGATTATTAAATTCCATACAATGCCCTCAGCCTTCAAGTGACCCCAGTAGAGACTACAAGTACCATGTTTCACATTATTCACAGCCTCAATAAAAGTATTTCCATATTTACCATATTTGCCAAAGAGCTCCTTTAGTCTTTCATCATCCATGTCATCCCCAAAGTTTTTAATATAGACATTGGTGAATTCCTTTGCCTTGGCTCCCAGCTCAGCCTCTCTCTCTTTACGAGACTTGAATCTCCCAACAAATCTGTAAGATAAAAAAAATGAAAATCCCAATAAACTGATTGGTTTCCAGAGCGAAAAAAAAATGTGTGACTTGCGGCGAGGCAAAAAAAAATGAGTGTGTAGTAGGAGCTGGGAATGGGGACAAGAAAGGGTGACAGCAGAAGACAACAAACAGGCCACAGACCAACCAGAAAAATCACCTGTGCTGTGGCTGGCCAAGGACTCCCACTGGCCCTCCTAGATAGAACCCACCCCAGCCCGCTCGCAGAGAGGTGGCAAATCAAGGCTGGGTCAGGGAAACCCACCAGTCCTGGAATGGAGGGGTAGCAGGCCATGGCTTGGGCAGGGTCACTCACCAGCCCTGGAGTGGAGAGGTAGCAGGCCAAGGCTTGGGCCAGGAGAACCAGTGCCTTGTGTGTCCCTGTTAATACCGAGATGCATCCCGGAGCATGTGAGCGCTGCTGCTGCCGGCTGTGACACTCACACTTTGCGGTCGTTGAGCAGCATGCCGTTCATCTTCTCGATGGCTCTATCTGCAGCATCCTGGGTCTCAAAGTGCACAAAGGCGTAGCCCTTAGAGCCATTCTCATCACACACCACCTGCGGGAGAGGGAGGAAAGCCAGGTGTCAGCGTCCCTCTCCTGTGTCACGGGCCAGCGGGGGAAAATGTGCTGCTGCCAAGGGTCAGCACGAGGCACACACGACCTGTGTGTCAGATTCCTGCACTTCGTGATCAAATCTGATGTAATTTCAGCAATCCCCGAGCTTTTGGTCAACTCTGCCTTTCAGAGATTCTGTTTTACCACCGAGGTCACGGGTTTGATCTCTGTAGGCACTGTGCATTTAAAGAGCTGGACTTGGTGGGCCCTGTGCGTCCCTTCCAACTCGGAATATTCTGTGATTCTGCTCCTTACACTTCACAAGAAGTGTCCCTTTCACTCCTACACTTAAATCTCTGATTGTGTCCCCACCATAAAAGAACTGGATAATGTAACCACATCTCACCTTGCAGGACAAAATGTTTCCAAACGCCGAGAATGTGTCATAAAGTGCCTTGTTATCAATGGATTTGTCCAGGTTCTTGATGAAGACATTCCCAACCCCTGACTTCCTCAGGGAAGGGTCCCTCTGAGACCACATGATGCGAATGGGTTTCCCTTTGATCACATCAAAATTCATGGTATCGAGAGCTCGCTCAGCTGCAAGAGAAGCCAAGAGATTTCTGTGGTTGGTTAAAAAAAGAAACTAAAAAAAAAAAAAAAGAAAAAAGAAAAGAAAGGTTTCCAGTGGGTGGGTGATCCTTTTCTCTGAATTTTACTCAGCTCATGGAGGCATTTGGGGTGTTATCAGAGGTGATCATGGACTTTTAACTCAATGTTTCAAAGGAGATCTTTGCAGCACATTAGCCACCCCTCAGCAAAATGGATATCAAAATGCCTGGGAGTTTATTAGCTATATTCTCAATTATTATAAAGGTAAATTGCTCCACCCAAAGAAGGAAAGGAGAAGCAGGAAACCCTGGTTAAAAAAAAAAAAGTAACAAAAAAGTGACTGTGAAGCTGTTTTGCTTTTCATGAAGCTAACATCTCCCCATCCTCATTTCTATTCAGAGAGAAGGATCATCTCTCTGTCAGGTCAGGGAAAATGTGCACGAACACATGGCTGGCTGCGAGGACATGAGTCAGCCTCTACATAACTTATGTGGCCAAAAAACGATTCCCAAGTTGCTCAAGCTAAAGATGATGAGAGAGCTGAGAAAATTCTGGAGGAAAAAAAGTCTGTACACCCCATCTGATTAGCAGGGAAGTGTTTATCTAAACTCTCCAACGGCAGCACTGTCATTCTAACCTGCACTGAAACCCCCCTCCACGAGGCTATTTCTGCTGCCTGCTGGGGTATTAAAAGGATCATTACGTACACACATCAGGATCTTGTTCATAAAATTGAGACGCTCGCGTTATTCTGTGCCAGAAAACACTCCCAGCATGGAGCGAGCAGAGAAGAAAGACTGTTAATTCCCAGCATGGAGCAGGCAAAGAGATGGAAAGACATGCACTAAAATCAAGGAAAGTTAACAGGGCAGAGCCCAAGTTTTCCAAATCTGTTTGGCTCAGTTCTTCCAGGTCGCCTTCACCCTATGGTATTTGCTGGTTAGATTTCAGGAGCAGAAAATTCAAGGAAAAGACCAATCCAAAAACCTTGCACATGATTTGGCTCGTGCAGCCTGAGTAACCACTCAGCATATCCCAAAACTACCTCTAGGAATTCCAATGGAATATTGCCTACCAAAGCCTGCAGTCCCTACCCCCAATGCCAGCTTCTACTTGCATGGAAGTTTCTCAGGATTTTTCATGTGCTTTTGAAATGTTTTTTTTATTGTTGTTCTTGCTGCTTTTTAAATTGAAGTGGGACCATCACTATTTCCTCTACACATAAATCCAGGTGGAAACAAGCTCTGCTTGAAAAAAAATATAATTTAGGGACCCTAACAGCTTTGTTTAGACAAAGGTGTTAAATGCAATTAACTGCCAGGCTAAAATGATTCCTCAGCTGCTGTTCCAAGTCCATGCAGCCCAGGTTCTTCCTGCAGTCCTTTCCTAGTAGGCAGCTCAGCAGGCGACCTGGTGCAGCTTGTCAAATTTGGCAGTGTTTATTTATAGCAGGCAGAGGTCCTGCAGAACCATGTGCTGGCAAGGGCACAAACTGGCTGGATAATACCATTTGCAGCGGGAACAGGCTCCTGCTGGAAGGCGACGAGAAGATGAAGCAGTGGTGTGTAACCACAGGGAGCTGCGAGAGCTCTGCAGCCTCCACCCAGATCCCGAGCAGCTCGGAAGTTCCTCCCGGTTCTTACGAGCTCCCTGAGTAGATACTATTGCACTGCTCTTTCAGCAGGTTGCTCCTGTTCCACTGTATTATTACAAACACCGTGCTTGAAATTTCGCCCAGATGCTTCTGGCGAGCGGTGAAAGCCCTATATGGATTCCCTGAGGGATGTGTGCCACACCCACAGGTGGAAACGCAATCCCACTACACCAGGACCTCAGAAAACCTGTAAAGGATCTGCAAGAGTTCTGTGAATGACTCACACCGAGCACATCTGATTCATTTCCTTCATCTGAGCAAACACCTTCTCGTTTTCTTCTATTTAAGCCACAAAGCTTCAGCCATTTCAGTTCCTGTATCTGTTTCTCTCTCCCACTGGTTCCTGTCATCCTTCCAGCAGACTCAACTGCAGCTCATACAGAACATTAAACACACTCACAGCCCCTTTCAGGCTTCCTTTTCATTCCCTTTCCAAGGCCTTCTGGATAGGGAGACCACCTGAACAATCACTGCAGTTTACCTCCCCTCTTTAGAGGCTCCCTGATGGAGAGATAACACAATGCTGGGATTAGCGGCTGTGAAGACAGAGAACCAACCTCAAACCCCAAGATTCACCCAGGAGAAACTCCACACAAGCAGTTTTATTCTCCCCAAACATCCAGGCTGTCACTTAGGTCACTGAGGAAAAAAAAGTCCTGGCAAAAGGAAAGCACACAGTGCAAATGTATCCACTTATTTTTTAAAAAGAGATGACTGCACGTACAACAAACTTAAATTCCTCAGTCTCTGAGGTTACAACAAAATGCTGCTGCAACGAAGCAGGTAGCAACTCTTCCCTTTTAACTTCACAATTTGCCTTACACAGCTCCTCCTTTACACTGTCTTCAAGGAGGAGAACAAACAAGTTTATCTACACTCTTCTACAGAAACATGTATCTATTCCCAGCCCTGGGATCCTCCTCAGCTTGGGAAACATTCTGTTTTTCCTACACTTTCAGAACATCTTATCTCTGCAGGCAAACTAAAGCTTCTCTGCTTCATTACCCGAGTTGTCATTTCGTGACTGTCAATGTTTGAAATTAAATTGCATGGAACACATGAAAAGAGAAATTCAGCTTGTTTGTCGAGTTTGTTTTCTTTCCCTTCTTCACGGTCAGAAAGAATAAATATTAATGACCACAGCTGAGCCTGAACTAGCCAAAACTTTGAAGTGTTCCCTTACCCTGCCTATCACAGGATGACAGGCTCAGCATTCAGCATTCCCTGGTTACTACAGCAAGGAACTGTAATCAAAAACAGCAGGGCTCATTTTCCCTAAAAATAACCTCTCTGCAGCAGACTACTTCCAGTTAGACAATGCCTGTCCAGCATCACTCCAGCAAGCTAAAAAAAATGCAAAGAAAAACACAAGCTTTGACCCAGTTGGGACACAGGAACCTGGAAGTGCAGAGCGTGCTCAGGATGTGACAGCGTGAGCTCCTCGTGACCTGAAAGTGCCATGAATGTCTGGCTGCTTGATTTGCTCTGTGGACACAGGGACAGAGTTCCTGCTTAAGAACACGCAAAAAAGTTTAATCGTTCCTTTCTCCAGATTTACAAAGAACTCACCTTTCCACAAAAGGTGCTGGGGAAGTGCGAATTATCGTTAATTAACCTTTTTAACACCTACTTCCAGTTCAAACATCCAATGTGTCCACAGCAAGTTTGCAGAGCATAAAACCTCTTTACTCTAAGTGGTACTTCGGTACCACCTACTCTCAAACCATAAATCCAACCAGATTCCTGCAGTGCTCCCCTCAGCTTTTCACAGATTTAGTGGGACGAAGCCCAAGTGCATTTCTGATTATGCATTCCTGGAAGAAAACACGGATCCCTCCTCCTCCTCCAAGGAAGCCTCATGCAGGCACAGTGCTGTGCACTGCCACCCTGAAAACAGTCCAAATTTCTGCATTTTACAACAAAAATCATCTTCGAAGTCAAGTTTGTTTTGGAGAGACCACGACCTTCTTCCAAATGATGTATCCATGTCCTGCTGCATTACAAGGAGTGCAGCAGCGAGGTTTATTTATGCAGGGTAACACACGCTGCAGTTTGACAGGAGAAATTCAGAAATTCACATCTCTCCATGAGGGCAGCAGGAGTTGGACTATGTCTCGAAATCCACTCAATGATTCCGTTTAAACTACTTGACCTTCTAAGACCTGCCAGTAACAAGACACCACCTACTTGGTCTAAGTATCACTTCAAGTCCAGGAGCTTCCTAAAATGTCTGCTGCCTCCCCAGCGGCCCAGAATGGTGCAACCTCCCCCTAAATTCCTACCTATTTATTACCATAAAAGATTACCTCGGAATATATTGGGAAGGTCCCTATTTGTACGAGGTGCAGAATGTTTCTGCTAAGAGCACGTGGGACCAGGCACTGATCCCTTCTAACATCAACTATTCTTTGCTTTGAGAGAACTTTATCTATGCTTCTGCAATCCCATCTCCCCAAAATTTTATCTAATCCTAACTCAAGAGTTCCTTCCTGGCTTTGTTTCTGCTGCTTATTTTCACTCCTCTGATCCTGCAAAATGAGATCAGAGCCTAGGGAAGGCAGGTGAGCTGGGATAACTTTGTTCAGCACATAAATGTACCAAGGTGGTTTTGTAAGGGGCACTCAGGGCAGACAGGTTCATCAGAGCAGGGCAGGACCACAAATACAAGCTCTTGGGTTCTTTCCTTCTCACTGAGAAGCTTTAAAACACAAACAACACTAAACAAAAAAAAAAATAAAGCTTTTCTGAAAGTGCCATGAATGAGAAATTATGCAGTGAGGCACAAGCTTTTTAATCTCTTGTCAAGAGAAAGGATCAAAAGTGCTCAATCAGATCAGTCCAAGGAAAGGACATCAGAAGGAACTGCCCTGGGAGAGGACGGAAGCTCGGTAAAAATGTAAAGCAGGAAAACCTAACTACAGCCTAAAGTAAAATTTACTTGTTGCTGAAGTCTGTGCTGTTGTAAACTGATTCTGAATTCAAGGGAAAAGCTCACTCTCCTCTCTACTTGGATGTCTCTACCACACAGAGATGCTGTTAAATCCCAGCACGGAGCAATAAACTTGCAGCAGTCAGCAGGCAAAGCTCTGAAAACTGGGGCAGAAAACGCTGACCCATTTTCCTTCCAGAAAAGACATGTTCCAAAATGACCTCTCCTGTCCCATCTTTCACGTGCTGCTTCAGCTCTGCAACACCTGGCTTTGAGCAGGAAACAAAAGTGTGGAAAAAAAAGGGAGCATGGCAAGAGCAAAGCAATGTGGCTTCTGCACATGAGACAGTCTGGTGTTCCACACATCGAACAAAGCATTTTATTTCACTTCAAAGCAAGAACATCACTTCCCAAACTGCGAGGCACATCTGGCTGCTTGCACAAACACAGCAGATATTAAATTTATTAAACTGTGGAACAGCCACAGGATCAGTCACTGAACCAGGATCAGAGCACTCAACCAGGGCTGACCACTCTGAACTTTCTCTGCTAGCACCGGCCGCACAAATCCCCACAGAAACAACCCCAAACTACCCCAGAGCTAAAGGAAAACACAGCGGGGATTATTTTTTACGCGAGGAACAAACGCTAATCTCCAAAATTTGCTATCAGCGAAACAGGCCCGTCTAAAAGAGACGTAACACGTGCATTTGCAGAGCACTTCGCGGACAACCAAGCAGCAAAAAAACATTCCTGCTGCAATCACAAAGAAAGGCACGGCTCACCCTGTAACGCCGCGGTAGGCAACACGTGAATTAGTGGAGGGGGGAGGAAAAAAAAAAGCCATGGATGTGGTCGCAATTATCACTTACCATCCGCTGGCTGCTGGAAGTTGACGTAGGCGTAGCCGAGGGAGCGGCGAGTGATCATATCCCTGCAGACCCGAATGGACAGCACGGGCCCGGCCGGGCTGAACTTCTCGTAGAGCATGGCCTCGGTGATGTCGGGGTGCAGGTCCCCCACGTACAGCGAGGCCATGGGGTAGCTGCTGGCCGCCGTGTTCATCTTCCCCTCGGCGCTCTCAGCGGCTGGGGGGGGACCACCACGGGGTTTTTCACTCGGGGTCTCGAGGCAAGCTTCTTATAAATATTAATTCGGGG
>VZRF01012567.1:196998-237772 GCA_013396875.1 Vireo altiloquus
GAGTTTCTTGTAAATTTAAGTGGGGGGGGGGGGGGGGAACGCTCAAACTCTTAATTAAGCTGCGGCCTGCAGAAGCTTTGGGGCGGGGAGGCGCTGGCGGGGAAGGTGGGCACCAGGACGCAGAGCAGCTGAGAGGGTTGTGCAAGCTCGAAAATCAGCAAAAACACCCCAAAGTTAAGCCTCCTGGAGAGCAGGGATCGGATACGACGCCAAAATTCATACGCCGGCTCCCGAGCGCTTTGAGGCAAAAACCTCCTCTAAACCCCACGCCTCTTATTTTTTGCTTCGATTTTAGCCCAGATTCTGCAGAGCGGCGGCCCGTTGATTTTCTGAGGAAATTAAAAAAAAAAAACAAAAAAAACAAACAAACAACCAAAAATAAAGCTCTAACACGCACTAATATAACCACTCCTTTTAAAATCAGCTCGGCTAGACAGCCTAAAGGCATTATAAATAAACCAGAGCGGCTGCGGCGGCGCGACAGCCCGCACGCGGCGGCCTGAGGGCGGGCGGCCAGGCTGGGAGCGGCCGCCGCCTCCGCCACGCTCGCCCGGCGCCCCGCGCTCCCCNGCCCGGCCCGGAGCCCCCCGCGCTCCGCACGCGGCTCCCCCCAGCGGGCGGGAGGACCTCGGAGTGGGGAGGGAAGAGCTCGCCCGGCTCCCGCCATTTCGGGGCCGCCACAGGAGAGCGGCCCGCTTCGGGAATTGTTAAAGTTTAACGTTGTTGGAAATGATGTCGCTTCCCGCTAATTGATTTTTTAAGTTGTTTTAATTGGTTGTCAGCCGTGCCCACTTGCCCTCAGGACAATAAAGGCGAGGGGGTCCAGTGGAGGCCACAAAGATGATTTGGGGTCTGGAGCGCGTCCCTGATGGGGAGAGACTGTGGGAGCTGGGCCTGGTCAGTCTGGAGAAGGGAAGGCTGAGAGGGGATCCCATCAATCCATAAAATATCCCCAAGGGATGTCAGAGAATGAAGCCAGACTGTTCAGTGGTGCCCAGCGAGGAGCAACAGCCATAAACTAAACCACAAGTCTCACCTCAACATTTAGAGATATTTAGAGACAAACAATCCCCTGTGGGCAGCTGGCGGAGAGATGGATCCACAGCAGCACCCCCCCAGAAGGGTTTTTGTCATCGTTTTCCCTCCCACCCAATTCTTTGTGTGCGGATGTCTCATGGGGCAGCTCAGTCCCGATATAAAACCCAAAAAACTCAGGAAAGCCTCTTGGGGAGAGCGGGACCGTGGGGCCGGGACCAGGGCAAGGAGCTGATCAAGCAGAGGAATGCACCAGGAGAGTGAACAATTCCTCCAGGATAATTTTTCTCGTTGCTCCAAGCTCTGGTTTTGGAGGTGTCGCTGGCAGCGGGATGAGGAGCGGCCGGAGCTGGAGCTGTTCCCACAACCTCCTCCTCTCCGGAGCATAATTTTTCCTGAAATAAACACGAGTTTCCTCAAATAAGCAGCAGCCCCGGCGCTGGGCCAGCTCCCACCATGGGCTGCCCTGGAGCGGGACCAAGGGTCCCGATGTCTCCCCATGGAAGCGAGCTGCCAGTCCCTCTTCCCAAGGGTGAGGCTTGAACAACTCCAAATGCAGCAGAAAGCTGGGAGAGGGATTCACCCCCCTCTGCTGCTGTCCCATGGCTTCACGCTCACGAGATCAGCTCCAGGGAGACCCGTAATTATCTATTTCCAGCATCTTCAGCGGAGCGTGAGGACACGGCAGCGCAGGATTCAGTGATTCATCGGTGACCTTCAGGCTCCGCGGATGTCCTGTTAAGGAGGACTAAGATAGCCTGTAGAGGCTGGTGAGCGGGGCATTGTGGCTTTTCAATCCTGCTTTAAATTGCCTTTAATTTGCTTTAAAAGCAGGATACAATGTTATCATAAAAATGGGATATGATACCCACCCCTTCGCTGCAATGGAATAATCAAGGGTAACAGAATAAAGGTAAAACCAGCAAAGCAAATTGTGATGATTTGCAATATTTTCTGCTTTGAAAAAGACAAGTGGCACAAATCGTCCCCCTCCCGGTCTCGTCATTCTCCCAACAGCTGACGGCGCTGCGAGGCCGCGCTGGTGGGATCACGCCTGCCCCTGTTTTATGCTTGGTCCTTCACAGCTGGCACCTCCTCCGCTGGGAAACCATGGCCTGACACAGGCATCTCGCTGTGGAAGCGTTCAGCTCCTGCTTTGACAGCTAAAGTCAAAACACAGCCCAGCTCAAAGAGCGTGTTTCCACATAAAACACCCTCTTGGCTGCAGCAGCCGCTGTGGCTACGCTGCGAACGGCTTTGATTGGAAACATATTTAGTGACATTTGTGTTCCCTCCCCGGGGACTCCATGCAGACAGCCACAGCCCTGGGTCCTGCTCCATCCTTTTCACTCCCGACACGGACTGATGGGCTGGGGGGACAAAACTGCCCCCAGGGACCCTGCTGCTCTCAGTGCCCTCGACACACGAGTGCAGCTGCTGCTGCTGGTGGCCAGCGACACCTGAGATCCTCCCAGCTGGCCCTCTCAGGACCTTCAGCAGCGCCCGGAGCAGAGGGGACATCTGTTGATGGCTTTATCTCGCCTACCCATCCCCATCGATGGTGCTGGTGGGTGACACATCAATCATCCAGAGGCCTCCCGAGCTGCTCCGCTGCCGTGTGTCTGAGCTGTACCTCGGTCCCTTGGTGGTCATCGTAAAAGATGGCCCAATTCTCAGCACAGATGGGCAGGTTTTCAACCAAATGTTGCTCCCCGGTTTAGGATTTCTCCTCCTCGGCTTTGGGATTTCACCAGCAGATGGCAGGGCGGGATTGCTCCACGAGCGGAAAGGAGGGAGAACAGCCGCAGAGCTGAGATAAGCCACGTTTTTCGTTCAGGGGGATTTTGGGAGAGCAGGGCTCTCGATCCCGCTGCACCTGCCGCACAGCGCATCTCCCACAGTGTCCCTGTCCCCTCCAAGGCTCCTTCATCAGGACCCTGCTTGGTTCCAGCCTCGCTCAACACTGCTGTGCCACCGCGCAGCCCCAGCCCACGCCTTCCCACAGGCCTCTCCATCGGGGATTTTTGTTTGCCTGAAGAACAAGGATGAAGGGAGTGCACGGAGAGTTTGGGGATTTCCCCTGCAGGGTAGATCAAAAGTTGCCAGGGTGTATTAGAGGAGACATTTAGGCTAAAGAAAACCCTGGGAAAAAAAATAATATGAAGCTGCAGTCCCGAGCTACTGCTCTATAATCACCGCGTTGCTGTGGGGAGAAAACCCCACGGGCCTGAACCGATGCCCTTCCACCCGCCCCGGCTCCCGTTTGATCTGCGGAGATCAGGAAGTGGTTTTGGTTTTGTTTTTTCTTTTTTTTTCTCCTCACTGTCTCTGTTTTGTTTTACCACTGTAGCCCACGGGGCCGGTTTGTGTGCCTGCCTCCCACGGAGGGTAATTTGGTTCCTCTCCCTGGCCGAGGCCACACCAGAGCACTGAGCTCCCACCGCCGCCTCCAGCCGGGTCAGGGCAGCCCAGGCACCAGTGGGACGACCCCGTCATCAATAGCCCTATTATTGCTCTTGAAGTTTCTCCCCGCTTCCAGACGGATGCTGCATTACTCCATCACAGCTGCAGTTGCTCCCTTCCAGCAATTCCCCACACAGCACTTAAGGAGGGGATTTATGGGCGGTTTTGAAAGGCATTTTGCAGCGAGAAGGAGTTATGGGAAAGGAAGTTGAATTCCCACCATTCCCCAGTAAAATTCTCCCAAGCATCTTTCACGAGAGGGATCATTTACTGGTCCTTTCCTCAAAACAGAGACAGGCTCTCAGCTGTGGCTCTTTGTTTAGTCCAAAGCGTTTCCCAACAGTGAGATGCCACAGAGGTTATTCTGGTCCTAGCTACGAAGGGTCAGGAGACCAGGGCGAGCCCTCAGAGTCTGGCTGTGAGGCTCTGCCAGATCCCATCTGTTCCCTGACACTTTTGTAGACCCTAAATGAAATCATTTCTTCTCGAATGACAGATTATTGCCAATCTTGGGGCAAGCCTTGGCTAATACTTGTATACTTATATACTAATAATTCTTGGGGCCAGAGTCACCAAGAGCTATAAAACAATCACAGGGGATGTCACCTGAAAAGCTGCATCTTACCTTTTTTTGAAGCTTTTCAGGAATCAAAACCTGCCACAAAACTTCTCATCGATGACCTTTACAGGTCCCTTCTGTAAACCGGGCAGGCTGGATGAGCAGATCGGATTCACTTCAACACTTAACATTTCACAATCAGGACAAGGGTTTGAAAGACTTTATTGGACACTTTTGCTGATGTCACAGCTCGTGAATCTAAGAGCACTGCGCAGTGTAAAGTGAGGCCGTGAGCTCTGGTGCACAAACCAGCTGCAGGAACAGCCAGAGTCCACGAGGATCTCCCTCCTGTGACTTTATTAAAAGGAAATACATTGTTCCTGGCTGATTCCGGCACTCGAGGACAAGGGTGAGAAGTAGCAGAGGCATTTGTGTGTGTTAAGTGCGATGACTTCCATCAAAACAACTGGGAGGGACTCACTTTCCAAACAAAGGCAGATACATACATTGACATGCACATGGCAGATACCATCTGCAGGAAGGAAAACAACAGCTCATCCCCACAGCCCAACCGGCTGCACCTCTGACCTGAGGCACGGGAAGAGTTTCTCCCATTCCAAAGAGATCTTCTCCCTCTTTTTTTTTACCTTTTTACCTTTTCTCTCTTTCCATGTCGCAGTGCTGTAGAGGTGGGCAAGGGGTGGGCGTGCAGCTGGGCTCAGGATATTCTGCACACCTATCCCAGCAAGTCAAGGCACAAATGCAGGGAGCAGGGACTGTTCAGGTGAGGGGGAGCACTGGGACACCCTGCCCTGCCACCCTGGAACGTGGCACAGGAGCAGGGTGGCTTGAAAGCTTCAAGTTTCTGTTCTTTCTGCCCAAAGAGGAGAGGAGGGGAGGCCAGCTGGAGGAGCAGAGGTGTAATCTGCTGTGTCAGTCATCTAGGGGCACTCAGGGCAAGGCAGGGAGAGCTCTCAGGACTCAGGACAAGTGCAGCGACACCTCAGTGAGTTTTGGTCCCAGCCCAGGGAGGGGGATGAGAGGTGTGAGACCCAAACGTGGTGCTGGAGAAAGAAAACAGAGACATTGTGGGAGGGGATGGTGAAGGATGCTGGGCTCAGGGAGAATGAGGGAGGCACTTCAAATTCAGGCTGCTCCGACCCATTTCCCCCTTTGCAGTCACGGCTGTTCAGCAGGGGGTGGAGGAGAGACAGCTCCAACAGGGAGACTGGCAGAGGGAAAGGCATTTTCTTCTCACTTTGGCCGTCAGAGCCTTCCCTTCCGCGACAGGCGTCCCTTTGAAATCCTGTGTCTCGCCTCTTCACACCTCGGTGCAGAGCAAGGGCTGCTCCCGGGTGGCCTGGCCGGCTGCTCCAGCACGGTTTGTGCCGAGAGCCCAGCGCAGGCCCTGCAGCCACGGCGGGATTTCAGCCGGGCTGTGGGAACGAGCCCTGCTAAGCCGCTGCCTCACTCCACCTTAAGGGCACATAAGTGGGAAAAGCTGGTAATGCAGAGAGGAAAGCACAGGGATTAGCAGGCAGCCAGTTCTTTTTGGGAGCTGGGGGCGTGGGGGCTGGAGCCTGCCTTGTGGGTGCCAGCAGTGCTGGGCACGGGGTGTGAGCTGTGTCCATCCCACCGCACCAAAATTAGGTGCTGCAGCTGGGGGGACATGTCGTGGGGAATCAGCACGAGCGAGTCTGCTGGCAGCTCCAAGTCCTCAGGGAAATAAAGACAGTATTTCAAGGCTGGCTGTTTTCCAAAGGAGAGCAAGGCTGGGTTCTGCAGAGGGGTTTGCTGGAGGAGGAACAGGGTTGGGATCTGCATGTGCCCCCCTCCCTCGGAGCCGGAAGGGTCTGGAGCATGGCCTCGTGCAGACGAGTGCATGGAATTGGATGTGATTTACGTTTGCAGGCGTCACGAGGGAGAGCAGTGCGATGGTGAGGTGAGGAGGGTGGTGCGAGGAGGGAGGGAGGGAAGAGCAGAGAGAATCTTCTCTATGGATCCTTGGCTTCCGCAAAGCAGGAAAGATGCCTTGTCAACTGAGTTCGTTCTCAGCCCCGTGGCCAGTGAGCACTGAAGAACTCCTGTCTCCGGAGGGGAAGGGGAGGGTCAGAAAGCCCCGATTTCCGTCGTCCAGGAGCGGCAGATCCTGGATGTCCCAACCCTGATCCCGGGTCCCTGCGCGGCAGCGCCCAGGACGGGAGGTGCCGCGTAAGCTGGCGGCACAGGGATGCCGGCAGAGACTGGGGAGAAGAGGAACGTGGCGATTTGGCTGCTCTTGGACGAGCCCTCCCTCAGTGCTCCCGCTGGCGACGGCATCCTGGGCACGGCTGGCACGGCTGCGGCCGAGCCGGCACCCCGGGCCCTCCGGCTGGAGGAACCCATCCTGCCAGCCAGGAAGCTCCGGCGGGATGGCAGCATCTCACCAGGGAGGCGGCGGAGCGGGGCCGGCCTCACCGCGGGGCTCGGGTAAGCCAGGGAAGATGCAGTCAAAACAACCGGAGCGGGAGCAGCCTCCCTCCTGGGGATCTGCACAGGCCCGGCGGCGCCGTGCAGGAAGGACCACGGCCACGTCTGGATGGGCAGCAGGGATGTGGCCACGGGCGAAGGCTCCATTTCCGCCACGTAATTATTCAGGTGGGAGAGCAGTCGCAGCCGGATGGGGTCGGCGGCGTTTTGGCCCTCGAGGATGCCCAGGTACCTGACGACTTCGGTGAGACACTCGCGGAAGCCGATGCTTCTGTAATCCACGGCCAGAGCCCGCGCATCCAGGAAGCCTGGAGGGAGAGGACATGGGTGACAGTAAGGCCGTGCAGAGCTCAGGAATGCACTTGGATTTCAGTACCCTCTCTAGCGCACCGTGTATTTCACTTGAGGCACTTTGCTGCCGCGTGATATTCCTGGAGCAGGCGGCCAAGTGGGTGTCCCAAGGGACCGGACAGCTGCGCTTATCTCACCAGGATAAACCTGCCGGGGGCAGGGAGCCTCTCGCTCCGTGTGACACCGGTGAGAGGTTTCATTAGCTGGGCTCGGGAAGGAAGAATTTTTTTCCTATTGGATTCTGTCAGGTATCACTGCTGGAGACATGGCTGTGGGCTGGATGGGCACTGGGATTTCTCTGCCTTTGCCAATGGGCCATTCCAATCAGCTTAGCGCCGCTGTCCTCTCCCTGGCTCCCAAAATTTACACTCCCTTTAAACCCATGTCACAGGGCAGTGGCAGAACCAAAACAGCTGGGCTGAGGAAGCTCAAAGCCACAGGAATCAGCAACCAGCTGCTGATTTTTCAGGCTTCTGCTCCCAACTCGCAGCTCCATGAGGCCGTAAGCAATAAAGCAGAGAATGTCAGAGCACAGTGAAGCGCTGGACCACTGTGCTTGACGGGGTCTCTCGTGACAATGCGGCCCTTTGTTGCAGTGCAGTCAAACTGAATATCTAAACAAATGTTCCAGACCAAGTTACAGCCCTGAACCAAGGCCTGGATGCCAGCAATGTCCCCAGCAAGCCAAAACTGGGTGGTAAGCAAGCCAGAGGCTTCTTTACTGGAGCTGTGATCTCCATCCTGTTAACTGGAACAGGACAGAGGGTCTGTACTGAGGTCCCAGTACAAATAAGACCTTTGTTAAATTTTGCACAGGGCTCCCTCTCTCTTCTTATAACAACCAAGAGACACACACACACAAAAAAAAAAAAAAAAAAAAAAAAAAAAAAAAAAAGAAAGAAAAAAGAACAGAAAAGGGAAAAAAAGCCTTGTTTATTTGCAGAGTCCTCATGCAGAATTCAGCCTCCACAGGAAATGTATCCCAGGGAGGAGGTAAAGGGTTTAATATGGTTTTTCTGGAAGCAGGCTCCATTTTTGAGCAGGAATAAATGAGTCTCTGGCTGAAGAGCTTTTAGCAGGGGGTGTGACACCAACAGTGCTGTCCTTGTGGGGCTGGGGGAGGCTCCCCATCCCACATACCCCAGTCTCCCACATGGATGCATGGGATGCTGACCCGTCTGTAGGAAAATGCCTATCTGCCCTCCCTCAGAAGGTATTTCCCTTGGGAAGCAGGCAGAGCTGGCTGGAGGCAGCTCGCTGCTGCTGCTGCTGCTGCTGAGGAATTTTCCTTCCAGATTTGCCCCTTCACCTCACCCACGTGCTCACAAGAGCCATCCTTACCTGTTCCTCCTGTGGCGTGAAGCATTTTTAAGTGATCCACTGTCATTTGCAGAATTTCTGCCTTCTCCAGCTTGGAAGACCCCTGTGTTGGGAGCAGAAAGGAAAAGCCATTTGTCATTTTATGGTCCAGGGCTTTGTGCCTCTCAGGAGCCGGGGTCTGACCAATGATTTCCTCCCTGAAACCTCCCCAAAGCCCAAGAGTGCTCAGAGTGGCTCAGGGCATCCACCAGGGCTCTGTTTTTTACATCAATCGAGCAGAAAAAAGAGCTCCATCTCAATGCAGATTGAAAAAATCCCTATTTCTCTGCTTCCTCATATCTGCAAAACGCTTCCTAGATTGAATTCATCCTCCCCAGGGCTCCTGAATATTTGCTAATACCATTCCACCACCCCATTCCCGCCACCTACTTACTCCCTGGAGTGAGGATGGTAAGGAAGGCACAGCCTTGCTACAGAATGTCTCATCCTGGAGGCTGCACCCCAAACCCTGCAGCCCTCGTGGGAGGGCACCAGGGGCTCACACAAGCACACACCTGCTTCTCGAAGGCCGTGGGCACCAGACGCCGCAGCTCCGAGAGGCTGCTGTTGATGCGGTCGCGGCGCCGCTTCTCGATGATCTGTGGAGGTTTCCAAGCAGAGAGGAGAAACCACGGTCACTCACAGCCACGGCTCACGGATCTAAAGCCTTCCAGGTGCTTTGAAAGGGCCGTGTGTGGGAAGGTTTTGGGGTGCGAAGGTTGAGCGGAGAAACGTGAACCGGTGTGGTAACCCCAGGGGGGAAATTGCTCTCCCCTTTTCCGCCAGATTTGAGGCCAAACCTCCGCAAAAAGAAATTGGCTTTGGGGAGGGTTCTGCAGGAGGTGCAGCAGGAGGGGTGTAAAGGTGATGTTGTGCTGTGTCCTCACAATAAGGACGGGCCAAGAGCCCTCCCAGTGCATGCAGGGGGACATCCCTGGCACAGAGTCAGGGCCAGCCTGTCCTGGTCATAAGGGACACTCATAAAAGACACTCACCCCTCTCCTCTTCTTCCTGGCTTGTATCTGAGATGTCGTAGTGGGAGACACAGACCTGGAAACATGGCTGGAAAGGAAGGAGAGGGGATCATTTCTAGCACTGGCTGGAGAGCAACCTCTGTTGCACATATGTTCTACATACGTTTGCCATCTGCACTTTCCTCCCCCCCAGCCCAAAAAAACGTCTTCTGTGGTTCCCATCTCATTTTTACCCACAACACAGAGCTCAGGAATTGGGGATGGGGAGCCAAGCAGAGACTTGAATCCCACTCTGTCTCTCCTCTGAGAATCTCCCACCAGCCTGGGACAGATTTCCACACCGAAGTGTTCGTCCACTCCCAGGCACAATTCTTCAATCCCATCCTGTGATGAGATCTCCACAGGGCTGGAAAAGCAGCGATCCGAGCTCTGGAGTCATGGCCTTTTTGCCTCCATGTGTGTGAACCTCCCGTCTCTTGTGTCTGAGCCTGCCCTGTCTGCAGGGTTTGCATCTCGGAGCTGCGATAGCAGGAGGGATCTGAGCTCCAGGGATCTGAGCTCCCACCCAGGGAGGGCTGGCTGCTCCTCAGGGTGAGGCCAGCGGTGGCACTGATGTGGTTTCTGAGGGCTTCCCGGAGAGTCGCTTCCCAAACCGCGATTTTTGGGGTGGGCTGGGATGTTCTGGATGCATGGACACTCCTGAACCGTTGAGAGAGGAGCCGGGAGCTGGGCAGGGGGGACACCTGGCAGGAGATGACGGAGCAGGGAAGGGGACAAGGGACATCGTGGGGTCAGGGTGAGGAACAGGAGCAAACCACCCTGTGCCTGCCAGGCTAAAGACACCGAAGGTCAGCCCTAGACATGCAGAGGGAGGCAAAGTTCAACCCTTAGGTTCCCGTAACGATGGACAACCGGGCGTGGGAAACTCCCTGGAGCAAGACCCCATGGCTGAGGGGGGGAAATGAGGCTGGCTGGGCCACCTCCCACCTCCCCCAAGCAGGGTTTGTCCCTCTGGAAAAGTGGAACTGGCTCAGGGCTGTTTCTGTGCCTTACGAAACTCGGAGCAGGGATGTGAACACGCGTCCGCCTGCAATCCCGGCCAGCCCAGCGCGCCGCGGGGACCAGAGCTCCTGTCAGACACCCAAATCTGGAAAGGGCCACTCGGGTTCACCCCAATCCAAATGTTTTTCAGTTTGACGAAGCGTTTTAATAGGAGTCTATTAAGGATTTTCCTGCACAGACAGTGCTGTCTGCAGCGAGCCCAAAACTAGACCCAGCTCAGCCTATTAAAAATAGGCCCAAGCGAGGTGCTTTCAGAAGTGGTTTTACACAATAACACGTTCTCCTACTGCCTGCTCCGCTCATCTCCATGCAGGTCCCCTATTTGAATGTCTGCTGGGTGGGCTCTCTCTGGGCAGAGGTGCTGGCTGGCTCCACAAGTACCAACACGTGTCGCCAGCTACACAGACGCGCAGAGAATGAGCAATTTCGGTGTGAAAATGGGCTCTGCACGGACACCGGGGTGTTTCAGGCACAGGGGGTAGGTGCTGAATTCACCTGGTGATGCAAAGTAGGCACCCAAAATAGTGATTTTTGAAACTCTCTTTGCAGAGCAGGCTGGATGCGTTGTTGTTTGTGAGCTGAGGTTCCAGATGTGGATATCGACACCTATCTCACTGCAAAATGTATTTAAAAAACACATCTGGTGGGTTTGAACCACATGAAAGATAGCGTGAGTATATTCCCCCATGGTTAAAATTTCTGCATTGCTCTTTGCTTGGTTTTATCATTCCCAGCGTAGCTCTGGCTGTGAACTGAGCAGATCTTGCACTTCTGCAGTGACCCCGGAGCCTAAACTCGCTCCACGCTCTGATCCAAAGCCTCACGCCCGGCGTGACTCATCCCCTCACTACAGGGAAACTGGTTTGCCCAAACCACTCAACCGATGGGTAATGGGCTGGGAACCCCAGCCAGGCAGCCTCTCTCTGCTCTAATCACTCCTCCTCACTCCCCACCTGGAAGTGTGTGATTTTTCTGGATCCACCAGCACCCCATGCAGGATGGCACCGCTTGGGGTGTGACCTCAGCAGGGCAGGAACAGCTCTTTTGGCCATGGATTTGCGTGACATGAGGAACAACATCCACCTAATACAAATATCACCAGATCGCAGCCAGCCTGATTCTACCACTGGCTCGAGAAGACAAACACATTAGCAGCACCAGAGAGAGATTAAAAGTTCATCATTGCTGGTCATTGAAATAAAACATTGTGACAATTCCAGTATTTTATCCCTCAGGGTCCTACGGGCTCGGTGTGCTGCTATTTTGATGTGAAGAGGTGGGATATATTTCACCTGCAGCAGGAAAGCAGCTTAAATATTGATGCACTTGGAAACTGCATAAGGGCTCTGGGAATTTCTGCAGGACATTTTGTGTCAGTCGTGCCCAACTCTGTCGCGCCTGTATCAGAAGCAGATTCATGAATTTAGTCCCATGAGAACCTGAGCTTGGCACCAGCCAGGCTTTCTCCGCTCAGGATACCAAAGAGCAAGAGGGAATGAATTAATCCAAGGCCTCACTGCGTGAGGAGGGAGGGGGGATGCTTGGCCACTGAAACAAGAGTTCAAAAGCAGCTGATTTTTGGATGGGAGCAAATAACAGAGTCTTTCCCTCATCCCCTGCGCCGTCTGCACCCTCGGAGCCTGGGAGGGCTGACCCAGCCTGGGAACCCGGGCTGCCAGCGGCGCTGGGGATGCCCTTTGCCGGGGGAAGCCTGAGGGCATCGCCTGGGGAACCACACACGGCTCCCATCCTCACCATTCCCTCACAAACAGCAAAGCCCAGAGCTGAAAGTGCAGCTCAGCAGTGATGGGACAGCCTGCGAACTGCGCTGCCGAGGGGCACCAGGGCAGCCCTTCCCTGCTCGGGCGCCCTCCCTAACACATCCCAGCCCCAGCTGGTGCCCTACGAACGCGTCAGCAGAGCAGAAGCGTTTTTCTCACGCAAAAACCTCCCTGTTTCTTCCACATTCCCCGGGAGGAATTGCCGGGAGCGCAGGGGTGTGGGTGCCTCTGCTCTGGGGGGGCTGCCCCATCTCGGGATGCAGAGAAGGAGCTCCTGCTGCCCTTCTCCCACCTGGCAGGAGAAGGCCACCGCGCTGGCTTTAATGGGATTCTCCTGAAGCTCCTAAACACAGCTTTAGCACTCTTACGGCCACGTCGGTTTCCTTGCGGGGTCAGCCCCATCGCCAGCACCAGCCCTGGCCGGCGCTTTGAGGTCATCCCGGTCCCCGCAGGACCAGCCCGACCCCGAGGAGTTAAGCGAGGCGCGAGAGACTCCCGGTGGCAGTCCCGGTGCCCTCCCGTGCCGTGCCCCGGTGCAGCCGTGGCAGTCCCGGTGTCCTCCCGAGCCTTGCCCCGGCAGGCACCGAGCGCTGCCGCCCCGAGCAGCTCGAGGGGAGCAGTGCCGGGACCCCAAAAACCCGCGTGGGACGGAGCCTGCCCTCACCTGTACTCCTCCTCCCGGCCCACGTCGATGGTGCCGTCAGATTCCGTGTCGGACGAGCTCTCCTCGCAGAGCCTCTTCATGCTGGCGGGGAGAGAAGCCGGTGGGCTCGGCGAGGTTGCCCCACGCGTGGCCCCGGTGGCCGCCGCCGCCGCCGTCGTCGTTCCCCGCCGTGCTCGGGGCAGTGCTGTCCCTGCCCGGGTTCCTCCGCTCCGGCCCCGCACGGCTCCTCCCCTGCGCTCTGTGCCTCTCCCACCCCCGGCTCTCCTTCCCCGGCTCCCTCCCGGCACGTCCCCACCTCCCGGGTAATGGGTTAATGAGCCACCATCTCCCGGGAGTGACGGATTACGCGGCCGCGCCGGCGCTCCCCGGTTCCCAGGGCCCCCCCGCTTTCCACCCCCTCCGCCTCCTCCCGCTCGCTGGTCGAAATCCCAAGTCTTCCTGTAAAAGGAACAGTCTGTGTGAACCGTCTCATGTCCCCCCCGCTCCTGCCCACGGCCCCCCTTCCACCCGCTGCACATTGGCCTCAGCCCCAGTTTAAAGGGACCAGTGACCTCACTGGCAACAGAAAACCGTGGGAAAGAGATGGGACTGATAAAGCCTTGAGTTGTTTCAGGGAAAAATCAACATCCAGCCCCACACGCACACACATGTCTGCCCCGGCTCCGCGCGGCGCAGGCACTTTGCAGGCTCATGATTCAGATGGAAACCGGCTCGTTCGAGGCACGGTGCTGTTTGAGGACGCCGCTCAAAGGGCCCTCGGCTGGGATTAATCAGCGGCCACTGCCGAGGGCCGGGGGTGGCAGCGGTGGCACGGGACGGGCCCGGCACCACGCCGCGGTGGTCCGGCCGGGAGCTCGGCCCCCTGCCACCGCCTCGGAGCCTCCTCGAGTGCCAGCTCACAGCGCTGCCAGGGCGTTTGACACCTACCCTGGGAGACTAAGCGGCCAAAACTCAACTTTAGGCTTTGTGGCACTGGGATGAATCGCTGTTTCCTCGTCTAGTCCCACGACGCTGGAAAGTTTAACCCACAGCCCAGCACCAAGTGAGCATCTCCCTTTCCCTGCTCTGGTAGGCAGGAGGCAGGAATCTGTTTTTCAGAGCCCTGCACTGCTAGAATCCTCCAAGGCAGCGAAAACTTGTGCGTGTGGGAGAGAGAGAGAGAGAGAAAGAGAGAGAGGGGAGGAGGGAGAGCGCTGAAGTGGAGGTTCCCAGTAGGAAAATAACGCCTTTTATTTTGAAAAAAATAATCGGCGCTGAGATCTGGCAACACGTGGGTTTCCCAAAGCCCTTCTGCAGAGACCGCGGCGGCGATAACAGCCCCGTCGCCGCTCGGGCCAGCCAAGCCGCCCCAGCACCCGTCTCCCCGTGGCCTCCTGGGGTGCTCCCTATCTCCCTCAGCCATCTCTGCCAGCTCACCCACGCTGCACCCGCCAACCCCGAGGTGTCTGCCATTCCCCAGCACCTCGCCAGCAGCTCCGGAAAAGCCAAATCCCAGCTCCCGCCTGCCCTTCGCCCACGCCTGCCCCGGCCCAGCACACGGAGCGGAGCAAAGCACGGCTCCCCCCCTGCCCCGAGCACTTTTTGGGACTGAACCCTCCCCTTCTGAAGTGAAGAAACAGGGACCTGAAGCAGGCGTCCTGTGCTGGAGTGGAAAACTGACTTATCGGCAGTGTTTGTAAACTGAAAAAGGGAGGAAAAGCTTTGCTTTAGCTCACAGCACTTTGTTTCTCTTATTCTGATGTTTTGTTTTCACTATGAGAAGTGGTCAAGAAGCCGAGCTGTTATTAGCTTACATTTCCAAATGAAAGGTTACTTTGAACCAGAAGAATTAGAAAAGTGTTATTTTAGCAGTTTTGAGACCCACTCCTCCTCCCTTTCCAAAGTGATTTCAGTTAGAAACACATACATCTCCAAACCAAACTTCCCATAAACATGTGTTTTTGAGAGATTAATACTCTTTCCACTGATAAAACCATTCAAATAGGATCCTGAGATTGGTTGTTTCAGGCTCTTGCTCATATCTCAGTGAGCCTGAACCAAGCCGAGCCCAGACCTGCCACAGAGGAACACTTTTGTCATCCATTAGAAAGGAATTCACTGTCCAGACTCCATCTTTTCTGGGCCTTGTCTAAGCATCATTATCTGGGTTCAATTGAAGTGTAATTGGCAACATGTTTTTCTAGGATTACACTTCATTATGAGCAGAGCGGGGGCCCCGAAACCCACTTCTCCTGTAATCAGATCCCTTCTCCAGCCTGTGCTCCCGGAGAGTCATTTATAATTGACCCCAGGGATCCCAGGGGGGATCGTGAGGGGCATCTGAACCACCCCAGATGGAGCAGAGATGGTGCTGAGACCTCTCACGGGCTGGTTCAGTGGAGATGACAGGGGAGGATTAAATGGGCTTCGCTGCGTGAGGGGAGCTGGATTTCGGGAGTGTCACCCATGTCCCACGGGAGTGAGCAGCCAGACCTCCCCCACAGCGGGCAAGGGGAGATTTGGGTTCAGAAATGGGGGTTCTGCCCCTCCTGGCCTCTCACTGGGCATCTTTGCAGGCGGTTCCCACGGTACAGTGACCCCGAGAGCAGAGCCACCAGCACTGGGTGACCAAACCTCTGCCCAGAGCCGATTTGCTCTTTCCTGGAGAGCTCCAGGCTTTGCCACAGCCAAGCCGGGGAATTATCAGAGGAAATCTCTCCCCAAGCCCTGAATTAACAACGCTGGCCCTGTGCTCAGGGCTGTTTCCCCTCTGAAGCCATGTCAAGGATTGCTGCAATGCCTGTCCCTGTCCCCGGGACCCGTGTGAGACCCTCTGGGAGTCAGGAGCTGGTGAGAGCTGTCCCCTGCTCGGGCTGGCTGTGCCTCTCCATGGTGGGAACTGTTTCCAGAGGATGGGTGTCACGAGGACGGGGCTAAGCCATCCATCACACCCAGCACTAATTGGCTACCCTGCTTCAGAGGCCAAGGAATAAGTGAGCTGCAAAGATTAATGTCCCTTCCCTGCAGCAGGAAAAACTCTCCGGGCCAGGACTGAGGGTGGATCCCTGCCAGGGACCTGGGATTGCCTAGGTTTGCCTGTGCCAGGTCTGTCCTGGGGATGGAGGGCTCCAGACTGAGTGTCCCTGGAGAGGCGGTGGTCAGCCCAGCCACCAACCCCCCTCCCACCCTGGGACCGCGCTGCTCCCTCCCCTCCTGCCTTCCCAGCTCTGGGAAATGTCCCAGGAGAGCGGCCAGCTGTGAAAAGCTGCAGCAGCTGGAATGTGGGAGGGAGGGCAAGGCTTCTGGAGAGCCAGAGGCAGCCGTGGAGCAGGACTTATCTGTTACCTCCTCATGAACTGACACCTCTGATTTAACCCCGTGCATGCCTGGAATGCCCTGTCTGCACATCTTCAGTCAACATCACCTCCTAACCTCAGGTCCCAGCGCCGCCTGCCAGAGCCACAGCTGTGATTCCCAAAGCAGAGGCCTCACAAGGATGCTGGACAGGATCCCTGGCTGCGGACAGGCTGCCTTGCTCTGTGGCTAAGCAGATTCCTCACGGGCGGGAGAAGCAGGCAGGGCTTTCAGGAGGTGATTTGGGATGAAAGCGTGGAGGGATGAATGCGGTATCACCTCGGTGGTGGTTTGTCAGATCTGGAGCGGGGCCAGGAGAGGATTGTTTGCCGTGGCTCTGCTCCAAGCCAGAGGCACCACAATTGCAAACTCCCCCCCACTTCCCCGGCCCACGCGATCCAGAGCCCGCCCAGCCGACTGCTACGGGCAGTCCAGGGGAGGGAAAAACAACATTTTCCCACAAACCCGTGGCCTCACCCTTCCCCAGGCAGGGACAGGGCAGATCCCAGAGCTGAAATTCGGCGCTGCCCTCACCACCCTGGCAGGGCTGTCTGTGTCCTCACACCTATTGCCTCGCGGCGGGTCTGGGAATGCGGCTCAGCCCTGCGAATCCCATGGGATGGGGCTCCACGAGGCTGCACCTGCCGAGCTCACGGCTGGGATGCCCTGGAGGTGCTGCTGTCCCCTTGAGTCTGTGCCCCTCTGTGTCACCAGCTCAGTGGGACCAGGGGAGAGCCAGGCCCAGGATCTCCATCGTGCTCTGGAATCAGTGGATGGTTTAGCATCAGACACCAGCAGTGGGTTCGGCCCTTGATATGCCTCAGTTTCCCAACCCACAGCGGTGATGCTGCACTGAGAGCTGGCTTTGCAGAGAGGCCACAACGAGTGATAACCAATATTGCACCAGCCCCAGGGACAGACGGGGCCACTGCCAGTCCAGGAGCCCCAGCCGAGGTCAGGGCTCCCCTGTGGCCACACAGAGAGGGGTGAAGACTGAAGCCACTGGACGCTGGGCTGCTCCTCTCTGGTATTTTGTACCCAGAGAAGATGCTGGGGACAAGGTGAGGGTGTTGGGGACAAGGTGAGGGTGTTGGGGACAAGGTGAGCTGTGGTGGCACAGGATGGTCCCCACTGCTGCCCTGGGTTCCTCGGCTCTCAGGGATGGGATGAGCCAGCCCTGGAGGTGCCAGCCCCGCTCCCACCTCTGGCCGCTGGGAAGACTCGGATGGCCTTAGGGCTGCACCCGTGCTAAGGAACAAGAGGAGCTGGGATGGGAAAACCCGTGGCTGGTGAGGCAAGGTCCTGGCCTTCCCCCGGGGCCAGTCCCCAGGGCTCCGGGGAACACAATGCCTTTGTTTGGGACTTGGCCTGCTCAAGGAGCCCTTCCCTCGCTCAGCCCCAAAACACCAACCCTTCAAAAGGCCTGTCCTCCCCCTCCCCTTCCCCCAGCAATGCTAATGTGCCAGGCCTCTTCTCATGAACCCTGGGAGAGATCGGGCTGGTAGACAGTTTCACCACTTGTTAAATGTGTGTTTAGCGATCTTGTGAGTAGACAAGAACAAATACAAACAAGCCGGGCTGGAGAGCCCCTGCCCCTCCGCCCTGCCTGGAACGCACCAGCCCCAAAGCCTTTCTTCTCTAACCACTTCAAACTTTCATTTCTTCTGAAGCCACAACAAGGCACACTTTGTAAAGCAAATGAGTAAACAGCAACTTTCAGCTTAAAAGGAAAACAAGGGGGAGGGACTGTTTTTAATTACTGGATTTTAAAAAGGGCTTTATTCGGTTAATTGCTTTCTGTTGTAAAATGTTCTCCTGCACACAGCCCTGGTTCTAGCTGCGTTGCTGCTGGCCAGATGGCACTGCAGAGGCAATGACAGCATGGGCCTGCGCTGCTCGGGTACACAAGTGCCTTTAACATCCTCAGACATCACCCCCGAACCCTCCCAGCCTCGTGGAAACGACACGAGGCCCCGAGCCTTGTTCGGACGTGGCTTGGCGCTTTGGCACGTCCAGCCCCCACCACTTCCAGAGCATGGGCATGCACGGAAAGCCTCCTCAGAGCTTCACAGCGTGCTCCCGAGAGGGGCTGATTGCCGCTGATCGCCTCGGCTGCAGCGTGCCCTCCTCCCCGGCGATGTTCGTGCGAGGGGCTGAGCTCAGCTCGCTCCTGGCCTCTGCATCGCGGCAGGGCGAGAAGGAGCTGCGGGCTCTGGCGTGCGTGGAGGCACGCGGGGCTCTCCGCGTGCTGCAGCAGTGCCAGACGGATCCCAGCTGCAGCCCTGATGATCACGAGCGGCTTGGGAGGCATCCCCCGAGCCCGTGGAAACGGATGGATTAAAAATAGAGAGCGAAGAGGTGCACGGGAGGATCTTGAGGCGGAACGCCACCAGTGAGGGCTGTCGCTGTGCTAGGGGACAGATGGCACAGAGAAGGGGCAGGGAAAGGTGGCAGCAGGAGGCTTTTCTCCAACTGGACCGGCCCCAGGAGGGGAAGAGTGAGGGAAGGAAATGGAGCAGGGAGACCCTGAAGCCCTCACTTGCACCCTGGGCCCTGCAGGGGTTTCCACAAGGGCCTAGGTGCCTCAGAGGGGGCTCAGGCAGTGCAGGGGAACAGGAAGAGAGGTTTGTTCCCAACGTGGAGCTCGCAGGAGCACACACTCCCTCCTCCCCGGCCTCCGGGAGGGAGCGCAGGCGTGTGCAGGGAAACAGGGACAAGGAGGCTCCCAGTCAGCAGGGAAGGGATCATCCCCTGGCCCTTCCAGCACAGAGCAGGGAAGTGCACATCCAGAGGGCTTCCAAAGCCACCAGCCCTCCGCCACAGAGGCCCCAGGGTCAGGGATCACGCAGAGTTCAGGGCAGAGGCGAAGCTGCAGCGCTGGGGCTGGCCCGGGGGGAAGCCGCGGTGCTGCCGCTCCCTCCGGCACTGCGAGCTCCTGGCTTTCCCTCCCGGCGTGGCCTCTCCCCACTTGGAGTGTCCCCCAGCAGCACACGCTGCTGTTTTCCATGCTGGTGCTTCCCACAGAATGATCAAAGCTGGAAAAGACCCTTAAAATCGAGTCTAACCATTAAACCAGCTCTCCACTAAACCACGTCCCAGACAGCCACCTCCACGTGTTTTGTGAACACTTCCACGGATGGTGGTTCCACCTCTGCCCCGGGCAGCTCGTTCCAGAGCCTGACCACCCTTTCAGTGAAGATTTTTCTTCTTAATATCCAACCTGATCTTCCCCCGGCACAACTCGAGGCTGTTTGCTCTCATCCTGGGAGCAGAGCCTGACCCCCCCCGGCTGCTCCCTCCTGTCAGGGACCTGTGCAGAGCCACAGGGTCCCCCCTGAGCCTCCTCTTCTCCAGGCTGATCCCCCCCAGCTCCTCCTCATCCGACTTCTCCTCCACGGACCTGCTCCGATCAGGCAATCCCCTTCCAAAAAAACAAACTCTAAGCAGAGAGCAGCCACAGCCAGAGGTTCTCCGGAGCCCGCCGTGCCCGTGGCACCAGGCGGCTTTTCCTGCCTTTCCCTGCCTTTCCCTGCCTTTCCCTGCGCCCATCGCGGTCGGGGTTCGGCTCCTGCCAGCAGCCAGCAGCTGCTGCTGAACGCTCACTTTTCTCTAATTGAATAGCAGGAAGTTAAATCTCGTTCCTTCGCCTTTCAGGCTGTCAGCTGGAACAATCGCCCACCTGTGGCACCACCCCGGGGATATAAATAAGGAACAAAACACAATCGCTGCCGGGGGAATGGCTGGCGTTCTCAGCAGACCTGCCCGTACCGAGTGCCCGCACACGGGAGGGGTGTCGGTGCCGCGGCCTGGCGCAGGGACAGACCCGGGAGAGGCTTCCATGAGCCGGGAGTGAGCGCTCAGCGCGCAGGGTGGGCAGCACGGAGCGCAGGACACGCGGGGAGGAGCGGCTAGTGCGTGTCCGGGGCTCTGCAAGGACTCGGGTGAAGCGTCCCATCCCCAGGTCACTGCCAGGCGCTCTGCTGGGTGCTCCCATCCCATGCCTCTGGGATTGCCCGGCAGCTGCCCCACCTCTCCAGGACGGAGTCGGACGTGTGCTGGTGCTTCCCTCGCTGCTATTCCCCCTTTTCTCCGAGCGCTGCCAGAGCGGCTGCGAAGCCAAGAGGGAGCGAGAGCTCCTTCCTGGAGCCGCGCCTCGCTCGCCGCCACCCAAGGCGCTCCCCCGGCACCTCCGGCTCTCGCATCATCAGTTCACAGCCGGGCCCCCGCTCCCGCCGGGATGCTCCCGAGGCCGCGGCCGACACAGCTGGGCTGGATCTGACAGCTCCGCACAGCTGGAAGGAGCCCAGCTGAGGACAAGGATGGAGGGAGGACCCTCCGGGAGCGGGGAAAGGCGGCTGGGAGGGCAGTGGGAGCCACCAGCGCTCACCCGCACTCGCACTCGCACGGGCTGACGCTGCTGCCACAAGAGGAAATTATTAATTTGCTGGGAATAAAGTCGGCAGCGAGTCAAAAACCCCATCCTTCTCCCGATGTGCCGGAGAAGAGGCTCCCAGCCTTCTCCCCATGCCCTCCCTGCTGGCAGCCCTGTCGCCTTTGTCGGGAGGGACCAGCCTGGCACCGCGTCCCCACGGGGACAGGCTGGGCACCGTGTCCCCATCCCGGGGTGGAGCACGGCTGGGATTCACCCACATCATGGGAGTTCTGCTCCCAGCTGGGGACTTGTCTCTGAGCCAGAGGTGCCCCCAGATCCCCGGTACCATGGTGGGCGATGTGTGACCCTCCCTGACACCCTTTGTCACTCCCCGTGGTGACACCCACGGCTCTTCCCTGGTTGTTTCCCCACTGCTGTCACAGCCTCCCTCCAGCTCCCTGAGCGGAGCCGGGGTATTCAGGGCTCGCAGCCTGAATGAAGCCAGATCCCTGGACACATTCCTGTGGTTGTTGCTTTTTTTTTTTTTTTTTCCCCTTCTCTTTTTCTCTTTCTTCCCCCCTCCTCTTCTCCCTCGCTTGGCACCAGCTAAAGGATTCAAAAGGAAGCCAGGCTTGGCAGACGCGGGGGGAGGAGGGAGTGGGGAGATGAAAGAAGGCCTCTCTCCAGCTTTCTCTTCCAGTTCCCACACTCAGCCGGAGTGGAGAGCTCCTAATGATTCCCAGCCGCACCTGGAGGAGGCTGCCGAGGAAGCAGGGCCTGTTTGTGCAGCCAGCAGCCCCCACCACCCCACCTGTGCCACATGGGGTGGCCCCACAGCCCCCCAGCAGGGTCACCCCGGGTGACAAAGTGCCTGACATGACACACATGACGTGTGTCCCACGCCAGAATCGGCACTGAGGAAAACCTCCCCGTGCCCAGCTTGGTAGGCTTCAAGCAACCCCTTCCCGTGGAGGTCAGACCCTTCAGGGGGGTGGGTTGGGGACAGTCTGGGGGCTCAGGTGGCCCGTGGGGCTGAGCTGAGGCAGAGGTGCCCCAAACGCTCCCCAAACACGCACCTGAGGGGAAGGAGCACCAGGTGGCACCGTGGAAGGTGGTGCTGCCACTTAGGGCGCGTTGGCCCATGAAGGGCAGCAAGGAGGGGGACAGCGGCCACCAGGTCACCTCTGGCGGCACCGCAGAGCCCTCCACGCCCTCTCGTGGCACCTGCTCAGCACCACAACTGTCCCTGTCCCCATCCCGTCCCCAGGGGAAATGTTCCCCTGTTCCCCGGGGCAAACGCGTCCCCGTCAGGATGGCCAAATGAATTCCAGCACGGACAACAGAATGTCCACTCGTGCCCCAATTCCAACCCAAAGTCAGCGCAGGTCGGGGAACTGTGAGCTTCCCTCACAGTGCAGTCAGAGCAGATTTTCTCTCATTTATCCTCCCTGGCATCCTCAGCTTCTCCGGGCAACCAATGCCAGGTCCTCACCACTCTCAGAGGGAAGAATTTCTCCCCAGTATCCGATCCAAATCTACCTTTCCTCGGCTCAAACCCATTCCCCCTCATCCTGTCACTCCGTGCCCTTGTCCCAAGTCCCTCTCCAGCTCCCTTGTAGCTCTAGTAGGTCCCGAGCCCCCTCCCCTGCTCTCCTCTGCTCCCTGGGGGGATTATGGCACAGCCCCATCCATCCCAGCGCTGCCAGCAAAGCTTTGAAGTGCAGCCCTGGTAACGAAGCCTTTTGCTGCAGGAATGGGAGAACGCCAGGACAGGGAGATCTCCGCCTCCGTCGCTCGCTGCTCTGGGCAGAACGGGGAAAACGAGGAGGATTTTACAAAAGGGGATCTCCAGGCAGGGATCAGGGTGGGCTTTGCTCTGTGGCCCCAAGATCTTTGCCCTCTCGCGTG
Organism: Vireo altiloquus; assembly: GCA_013396875.1. NCBI lineage: Eukaryota > Metazoa > Chordata > Aves > Passeriformes > Vireonidae > Vireo > Vireo altiloquus. The sequence continues at coordinate 219,329 of VZRF01012567.1, forward strand.
TTGCTCCAGCCCAGTAGCCAAAGGGTTATTCCTACCGGCCGTGGGTGGAAGCTCTTCCCACAGAGCCATCCCTTAAGGACCAACACCAAGGGATAGCCACGATTTCCCAGTCAGAGCTGGACGATTCCCAGTTCTGGGGAAGTGGAAGGTGGGTGCATGTACCCCCCCCAGCTCCTGGCGAGGAGCCAGGCCCTAAACACGAACCTTCTGGAGTGTGTCCCGAGGAGCTGGCCCAGCTCGGAGCTGCCTCTTGGCAGCGGGAGGCTCCGGCTTCCTCCGGCAGCCAGCGGGGCAGTGAGAGGCTCCACACCCGCCCCATTTGAGTCACGGCTTCGTTGGTGGCCTCGGCGGCTCGGGGTGGCCCCGGGTGCGCTCAGGGGGGACCATTTTAGGCACCGGTGACAGAGGAATCAGCAGCCACGGCTAAAAATAGCCGTGTCAAAGGGACGAGATGGTCGGGCCGCTCAAATCCTGGCACGGCGCTGATAGCGAGTGCCCTTTGCTTGTTCTCCTGCCGCCAGGTCCCCTTATCTGTCCTTCCAGCTCCGGGTGTTTCTGTCACCCTGTCATCAGGTCCCTCGCCCTGATATTTTATCCCCCTGGGATGGCTGCAGGTCCCTGCTCGGGGTTGCTGGCGCCTGTTCTGCCCTCCAGGAAGGATGTAAAACCCAACGTGCTGCAGAGGAGCTCCCACCTGGATTTGCGTGGCCTCCACACACCAGAACCTGCAGGGGTTTCACTGCACTCCAGAGCACTCCTGGGTTTCTGCTTTCCCTCCCTAAGGACCTGGAATCATTCTCCATTCCCTCTGGATCATTCACGAGTTTTGGATTCACCATCCGTGGCAGTGTCCCAGGCCGGGCTGGACATTGGGGCTTGGAGCAACCTGGGACAATGAAAGGTGTCCCTGCTCACGGCAGGGGGTGGCACTGGATGAGCTTTGAGGTCCCTTCCAACCCAAACCAGTCTGGGATGCCGTGATTCTGTCACGGCGATGGGGAAACTGAGGCAGGATTGTGTCACACCTTCCCCGGTGCACTTGGAGGAGCAGGAGAGCAGAGTCCTCTCCCTGCCTGACCTCCCTGCCCGCTGCCGTCAGGGGTGTCCCACCCTCACCGAGATACCCTGCAAGTCCTTGGGGTTAAATCCCAGATTCATCATGAAAAGCAGCCCCTGCTATTCAGGGCCGTGATTACCTCGGGAACATCTGTGCTGACAATTGCTGAGTGGCAGCATAATTCCCACCAGCTCTGCCTCCGCCTCCTCCTCCTCCACGGGCTCGGTTTCAAAGCACGCTCCCTGCAAAGCCCTGCCGTGCCTGATGAAGGGAAAAGCTTGGAAATCAGGCAGCAGAATCAAAAGCTGGGGCTTGCAGCAAAGCCGAGCCAGGCATCCCAAATCCACCTGCACGAAAACCTCTCCCTGTCCCTCCCTGATCTCGGTGTCAAGATCAAGGCCTTGGGGTTGTCTTGGCAGCTCTCGGCGCTGCCGTGGGCATCCTGACCTCCCAGGACTGACTGGACCCACCTGGACTTCCCTAGTGCTGGAATCTCTGCTGGAATTTGATTTTTTAATTTTTTTTTTTCCCCTCCAGGCATCTGGTGGAAAACACAGCAGGGTTGGGGATGGGCTGGGGAAAGGCATTCCAGCAGAGCAGGATCGCTCTGCTGAGGGCCATCCATCCCTTAAATGAACACCCATAGCAGGGATGCTGCCCTGGGGCCTACGGACATTCCTTGGCTATATTTGGTGATGGATGGAGAATTTGTTGCTTCCCCTCGGTCCATCTGTTCCCCTCATTGGCAGGGAGGAGCCGGAGCTGCAGTGTCGCTGCTCGGATGGAGCCGGTACTTCAGCAGCCATAAATCTCCTCCGTCGAGCTTTTGCTGCCTCCCACCTGCTGGCTGGGAGAAGATCAAGTTGACAAAAGTCTCCTGCCAAAGCTGTATTTTTACCCAGGGCTCCATCACGAGCCCAGGTGCCCCACAAAGGCTGCTCACGAAGCAGAGGGAGGAGGTTGTACCACGGCACATCCCACCCCTGGAACCCCGCCTCTCCCACGGGTCTCCGCTCCCAGACCAGGTGCTTTAATCACATTTTCCGAACTCCCTTAAACCCCAAAACCCCTTTTCTTTTTTTCCCTTTCTTGTCCTTCCCCCCATCACCACAAAACCCGGGAGGTCCCAAGCGGGGAGCCCGAACACTCACAGTGAGAACAGAGGGAGCCAGGCTGTGACCTAAACACGGTTTATTAGGGGAAAAACACCCCGAGGGATTCCGTCAACGTGGCCAAAAACCCACAGCAACAACACACAGCAGGAGAAGTCCCGGTTGTCAGCCGGGACCGCACGAGAGGTCCCCGGAGCTCATCCCAGGGACACTCCCCAGCCCGAGGGGACAACGAGGGAAGTGCTCGAGCAGCAAGTCCTTGTCTTCCAGTTGTAGCGATGGAGGAGAAAATAAAAAACGCCACAAAACAGAGGATAGAAGCACGTGGATAAAAAGCAAAAGGGGCAGCCATGGTGGGAATGGAAATTCCTCCCTGCTTGGGAAGGATTCGGGGAGGTCTGGCTCAGCTGGGGCCATTCCCTGAGCCCCACATCTCCCAGGGGCCTCCTAAGCTGCCTCAGCAGGGTCACTAAAACCCCGTCCCCAGCTTGCTCCCAGCTCCCCGCGCACCTCAGGGCCTGGAGAGGCAGCAGGAATCTGCGAAAATCTTGAGTTCTGCCCCAAAAACCACAACCGGTTGCTTCCCCGGAGCTAACAGCATCGCCAGCCAGGGCATTGCCACCTCCTCCTGCCAGCCCTGCCAACGCCAGCCTTACCTCAGGATCACCCCAAGGACACTTCCCAATCCCCCTGGAGCCCTGCCCCCTTCCCGAGGGCTGGCTGACAATCCCATTCCTCCTGCACATCCTCTCCCCTCTCCCAGCTGGCCTTGGCTGTGCTTCCACCATCTCCAGGAAACACCTTGGAAATGTTTACCGGGAGGCCAGGCTGTGCTCCCCTCCCTCCCAGCTGCCAGAAAGGTCTGCGGGATCCACTTCAGATCCCAAAAATCTTGGGTTCACATCAAGGAAGGCGAGACCTTCCTATAAACCCGAAATGCTGGCGGATGTGATACTCGGAAACTCATTTCTCCCAAGATTTTCTTTGTTTGTTTGTTTGTTTAGACTTCAGACCTTCCTCTGAGGTGTTTGTCACCCAGATGTGACCGTTAAGAGTCTGTTAAAAATAAAATTTTTTGGCGAGGGAGGGAAAAAGTGCAATTTGCTTTTCACTGCTAGAGCAGGATTTAGTGCAATGAGTACAAGTCTCCCAAGCCACCGAAGGCATCGCCAGCTTGGTTATTTCTGTGTTCCTCAAAAGGGTGATGACTCCAGCTCCAGCCTCACTGTCTGAGCTGAAACTTCCCTGGAAAGAGCCAGACATGCAACAGGGAAAATTTCAGCCCGTGGAACTTGCAGAAAACTGCCTGATAAAATTGAGCATCCTTCCTGCTTGGCCGTGGGGGTGTCATGCAAAAACAAAAACAGAGGGGGGGAAAAAAAGAACCCCACAAGGAAGAAAAACCCACAAGGAAGAAATAATCTTTATGTTTCCCTCCCAAGTGTCTCCTTTGGGACAGGGCTTTCGGCAGAAATGTCAGCGTGATTGTCACACCGGTTTCTCTCCGATTGATTTCCCATCCTGTTTTTTAATCAGAGATTTGGTTCTCTCGCAGCATCGCTATCAGAGGTGTCTATTTTAGGAAACACCAGAGGTTTTGAGAAGCTGAGGGGAAAAAGATTATCAACTCATATGGGCTCAGCCTAGAAAGGGAGGGAAAAAAATCCTTTAATTGAAATCCCCAGGCTGAAATTCTCTGCAGATTTACCTAAATGGACTTCAAATGATGTCCCTAATATATCAGGGCCTGCTTTTAACTTAATTCAAGCCCTGGGCATGTGTCTGCAGCCCTTGGACAAGCTGGGATTTGGATGCCTTGCTGAGATTATTAGTTTTAAGTGCTAAATCATGCAAGTGTGAAACCCAAATACAAAAAACCTGGGCCAACAATACACCAGCCCAAAGTTCCAAGCAGGAAACAGGATTTTTTTTTTTTAAATATGTCAAGTATTTGTTTGTATTTTTCCAAATTTAAGCCAGCAAAATCCTGGTGAAAGGACAGACATTGAGTATTTTCTGGCTGGGGAGCAGCAGCTGGGGCTGTCAAGGAAATATATCGTGGTTTAATTCCAGTTAAAAGGGACAAAATTTTCTTCCAAAGCTGCTCGGAGGGTTTTTGGGCACTCCCAACTTTCCAGCTCAACAGTTCAGCCTAAACATTTCCTTGGGAAGCCAGAAGGCTTTGGGGGAGCCACTTGGGGTTTTAAATAAATAGGTTAAACCTGCCTGGCACAAAGATTCCACACGGGGCAGACCCATCCTCGAGGGATTTCACCCGAAGCAAGCGCAGAGCTGGGAAAACACCTCCCGGCACAGAGGAGCCTCCAGACCCACGAGGAAAACACCGCAAGACCCACGAGAACAAGAGGCGTCCAGGAGGATTTTTCCTCCTCTCTCCCCGCACGGATCGAGGGGTTGAGCTCCCATTCCCAGCACGAGCACTCCCCACACACCACGGGGGTGAGGTCCGTGCTGAGGGGTGGGGAGCAGGGGGGCTGCAGGACCACCCAGCCCCTTCTATTTGCTGTTGGGGGTCTGCTGCTCCTCCCGCGCCGGCCGCTTGTGCCTCTGGGCCACACCGTAGGGGACGTGGGCGGCCACGGCGCCCATCTCCTGCGCTCCCTCCACGTGGAACATCTGGTCGTCGAAGAAGATGTGGGGCCGGATCTTCCTCAGCAGCGGCCCCTTGGGAGCCCCGGCCAGGAACAGAGCCTCGTCCGTCTCCAGGCCCCAGCTGCGCAGAGTCTTTAGGGCGCGGGCGCCCGAGCTGGCCGCGCTGCGCGCCGTCACCAGGTACGTGCGGATGGGGCACTCCAGCCGCAGCCCCTTGGAGTAGAACTTCTTCTGCAGCTTGCCCAGCGCCTCCAGGAAGCCTTTCAGGGGGCCCTGTTGGAGCAAGGACATGCCTCCATGCTTCGTGTCATCCTTCAAATCTGGATAAACCTCCCTGAGCCTCTCCAAAAATTGACACCGCAGCCACACCTCCCCACCCCACTCCGCTGCCCTACCCCACCTCACACCCTGCTCTGGGCTTCATCCTGGAGTTGGGATGAACTCCTCTCTCCCAGAGCCTTTTCCCTGCCCTCAGCCCAGCTCTACCTGCGCCAGGGGCTTGTTCTCGTGAGCCTTTTCGTGCTCAAAGAACATGTCCAGGCCGTGAGCCTTGACGATCTGCTCCGACTCGTCCGAGAAGAGCACGGCGTCCCCGTCGAACGCCACGCGCAGCTGCTTCTCCGACACCTCCAGGTCCCTGCTGGGGCTGAAGATGGTGGCTGCGGCGATCCCTGAGGGCGAGGCAAGAGGCAGCAGTTATCCGAGGATCCGTCCCCGCGGCTCGGAGCAAAACCGCGGTGGGCTGGAAGCGAAAGGCTGCGAAGGAAACGCGCCCCGGGAGCACCCAGCTCGGCCCTGAGGGATCTTCCAGGGAAAAAACAAAGCCTCAGATGACAAATCACCCTTCACATACAGGAATGAAGGAAGGGAAAAGCACCGCCTTTGCCTCAGGAGAGCTATGGAGCCGCAGGAAAGGCTCATTTCTATGGAAACTGGAGGCTCTTCGGAGCATCTCGGGGATGTGGGGCGAGGCAAACCCTAAGTGCAAGTCGGCTTAGGGACATGGATGTTGGAGTTTTCCTTCCTGGCATCAACCCCCTGAGGGCTCCAGGCTCCCCCCCTGCCCTCCCCGAGCTGGACCCCAGACTCACCCTCTTCAATGGCCCCACTCACTTTCTCGGCGTCGGAGGAGAGGTAGAGGTTGGTGTGATAGGCCTTGAGGTAACAGATGGGGCTGTTCCCTCCCGTCATGCAGAACCTCTCGATGAACAGATCTGAGGGCAACAGGGACCCCGGGGTGAGCCCTGCTGGCACCCCCCAAACCCAGCTTTGCTGCTGGAAGGACCGGGGTCAATTTTGGTTCTGCTGCCCAAGAGCAGCCAGCTCAGAAAACACCCAGAAAATCCCGGAGAAGCGGGAAAAATGGGAGAAAACACCTCCTTTTCTTGATGCCAAGCAACGACACCACCCAAGAGCCACCCAGGGCAGCTCTGTCCCCATCTTACCGTAGTGGTTGATGCTGTTGATCAAGCGAACCCCAACCTGGGCGTGGTTGTTGGTCATGAGGACAATGTCGAAGAGCTCCTCGCTGTCGGGGTAGAGCTCACGGAGCTGAGCGTTCACCGCTTCCAGCGCCTGCAGCACCCCGGGGACAGCAGGGTGGGTGTTGGCCAGACTTCCCCCCACCAGGCATGGCCCTGACCCCCCTCCTGTCCACCAAAACACTCCTGGTCACCACAACCCCGAGCCCAGCTACGCTCCGAGCCAAGCTTTTTTCCCATCGGCTGGGAAAAAAATAGATTCATTTTTGGGGGGAAAACCCCCACCTAGCTACTCCTCCGTTTTCAAACACGAAAGGTTTTGAGTTATGAAATGAGGATAAATCACCTCCAAGTTGCAGGTAAGTGTTTTTCAAGCAATCAGAAGCAAGTCTCGCCCCACAGAGCTGATTAATTTATTCATTGGGAACAGGCTCCAGCACCCAAAACTGCTCTAACTGGAGCAGGAGTGAGACAATATTTTTCAGGTTCAAAGTGCCTCATTTCAACACATCGGAATTAGAAATTGGCCGACGCGGGAGCAAGGCTAAACTCAGCCAATTCACGAGAAGAATAAATAAATTGTAATAATAATCAGAAATTTAAAAAAAAAAAATACAGTTCCCTAAAGGGAAACTTTAAATGTGATCCAAGGAGATGATTTGTTCAATTCTTGGCCTCAAGATGGAAAAATCCAGCCCTGGAAGCAGCACAGAGCTCTCTGGGAGGTTTTCTTGCCCTCTGTTTGCTCCGTGGCTCCATCCCTCCTGCCCCGCTGCTCGCCTCCGCCCTGGCCCCACACGAGCTCTACCCTCTCCCCAAAATTTCCGGGGGGCTGTGGCCGCTCACCTTGACGAAGGGGAAGGCAGCCCCAGGGAGGAAGGGCTCATTCTCGTGGTCCAGTTGGTATTTCACGTAGGCCTCCACCCCCTGCTCATTGTAGATCTTCTGCTCCTCCTCCATGCGGAACAGCGCCCGCGAGGACACGGCGATGGTGATGGCGTTCTCGGGCTTCGGCTGCGGGCAGAGAGGGGACAAATTTAGGGAGGCAAAACCCCTGCCCCCAGCCCGGGGATGGCACCTGCTCGCTCCCAGCATGAAGGGCCACGGGGTGGGTGACACCTCTGAAGCAATCTGCAGAGCAACAGAGCGGCTGCACCCCGGCGCTTCAACGGATGAAGCTCCATCCTCACACATTTGGGGCACCCCAGATCGCGTTGCCAAGCCCTCCCCACTGCAAACAGGCTCCCAGAACCCTGGCAGACCCTGCAGAAGGAATTTTGTGTGGCTTTTCCCACCCCCTAGCCAGGAAAGAGCCGCGCTCTGCGGCTGCTGAGCCAGATCCATGTCCCGTGATGCTGTCCAGATGTGACAAACAGCCCGTGCCAGCTCGGCTCCTCTGAACGCTCCACGCAGTCCTTGTGGGTGGAAACGTGACAAACAGGTGGTGCAAGCAATGATTTATGAGTCATTGTCATTAATGTTCGAGGGCTCGATGCAAAATCTGAATCCAAAACCTCCTCCAGCTGGAGGTGCCTCCAGAGGGACTCGGCAGGCACAGAGGGGACAGCAGGAAAGTCAAGCTTATCTTGACCTCCACTCGTCCTCCCTCTCCCCGTGGAGGGCAGGGAGAGTGTTAATCCCCATCCCTCACTCACAAATACAAAAATAAGTTCATTACTGATGGCCAGTGAGAAATCCTGGCTGCCAGGACAGCAAATCCTACAGAGGGACAGTGGCATGGGGAGCGCTGTCCCCAACGGAGGAGTCCAGGGAGCAGGATGGGGCTCAGGGGCTCCCTGGGAGCTCAGGGATGCGTCCCTGTGAAAATTCAGGCTGTCAGCACCGCAGGAAAACCTCGTGCCCTGCTCCTCTGCGATTTCCAGGATCCTCTGTGCCACTGTTACCCGTGAGTAATCCTCTGGCAAGGCCACTTGCCCAGGGTGGAGGGTGCCTCCCCCAGCTGCTCCAAAGGTCGAGCTCCCACCCTGCCGGCGGCTGAACTCGGCGGGAGCAGCAGCCTGGCAAGGCCGAGCTGCCCCATCCACCCCGGGGAGGATTCGCTCCCCGCAGGGCTGGGCTCGCCCTGGGGCTCGCTCTGCCCCCAGCCCCACCCAGGGATGAGTCAGTGGGAGCCTCCACTGCCATTCCCAGCGCCGGCTCCGTCCCAGGCACCTCTCCAAAGGCTGCATCCGTCCCCAAAATCCCCCAAATCCCCGGCAAAGCGATTAAAGAGCGAGACACAGATTAGCTCGGGCTGAGAGCATCGCCGCGGCCACAGGGATCCCTCTTCCACCGCGTTCGCGGGGAAATCAGATCCCATTCGGAAGTGACTCTTTTAGGAAAGCGAGGGAACGACTCCCCAGGACAGGCAGGAGCTGACCCACGACCCCAGGACCCCAGGGAGTGCCCGCTATTAACTGGTCACGGGCCAAGCCTTGGCACTTCAGCTCATTAATTAACAACCCTGGTGTCACGGGCCATTTATTAGCTGAAAATATTAATAATTATGAAGGGTCTTGGGACGTCCGGCCATTAGCTGGAGTCCTGCTGCTCCGCCCTGCTCCCACAGCCCCGCAGCGCCGGGTGCACAGGAAAGCTTCCAGGTGTTTGCTCCCTGATCCTGGAGCAGGGTCAGCCCCGGAGGGAGATTCCCAGGAGAGAAAACAGGTCAGCAGCTCAGATACAGCAGCACCGAGGCGTGTCCGAGGGGCTGAGCAGGATGTTTGGGGCCACAAGCCAAGCCGGGTGCCCGGAGGCAATTTCCATCTCCCTCTCCTCCCGGCGCACACCTTCGGCACCTTGCGCAACGGCGCCGGCTTCTCAAGGTCCCTTCCCCGCCTCCGAAAGGCTCCAGCCCTCAGGGAGGTTCATTTAAGAGGCAATAAACACAGCAATAAAAATAACCCTCAGCTCGGGGCCTGACTCTGCTCCGGCGTGGGCTGCCGGAGCTCCAGGTGCCTGCGGGCAGGGAGCCTCTGGGAATGGGAGCCGATGGATCCTGCCAAGGAAGATTTGCACCTTTCGGAGCACTCGGGGCAGGAAAGTCTCAGGCGGGTGCTAAGGCAGCTCCCAGCTCCGGCTGGGCTGGAACGGCCCCCTCTGTTCCCTGGGAAATGCTGACATTTGAAAAATGAGGCGATTTCTGCGCTGCAAGGGAGTGGGATCTGCGTTTTGACATTTCTCTGAAGTGGAGGTTTCATCTGGAAGCGTTCCCTCCTCGAGGTTGTTTGGATGCCTCTCCGTCTCCATTAGTGCTGCAGATGGACATTACAACGCTCAAAAATGAGCTTTAAAAAGCCTCGGGAACCGCAGCACCTCAAATCCTCCATCTGAGCGCTGCAAACAACCCACCCAACCCCACTTTTTCCCAGAAATTGGGATGTTTCAAGGCAAACACCCTCCTTCTGTAACAGGAAACGCGCGCATGGGAGGGGTCCCACTCCCAGGCCTGGCTGGGATGGATTTGATCCCACAGTTCCCATCCCACCACGGCCTCCTGCTCCGGCTGCCCCAGCCCTGGAGGGTTCGGGCTGAATCACAAACTCTGTTTTCCTCTCAGAGCAGCATCCAAGGTCAGCCAAGGTCAGTGAAAGCTCATCCAACCCAAGTCCAGGCTTCGCTCAGCCGAATCCAACTGAATTTGCTGCCTGGGGGTTCATGGTGAGCTCCTCTCCTTTCCTACAGGAAGGTCAGATCCAGCCCCATCCTGAACCTCGAGCAAGAGATTCATGGTGGGTTTAAGAGGAGTATGAGTAGGGCAGGGTGGGAGGAAGGTCCCATCCCAATCCTGGGTGCATCCTTAGGGTCAGCCAGGCAGAAGGGACAACCAGGGACACGTCCAGCCCTCCGAAGAGGAACATCAGCCCTTGGCACAGCTCCGGGCGGTCCATGAGGTCCAAAACCCCAACTCAGAAGCATAAAAGACCTTTCCAGCAGGCTCCAGCTCCATCGAGTGCAAACCCCATCCCAGAGCGCAGTTTTTGGGGTGAAGGTGTATTTCAGGAGTCACTGGAAACAGCGCAGTTTTCCCCCTGCGGACCCAACAGCTGGCAGCCTTTAAACCGCTGCTCTAATCAGATGTAAATCCTCAGCAGCACCCCCAGGGATTAGAGGCAGACCTTTGGAAATCCCACAGGCTCCCGGGATGGGCAGCGGGGCTGTGTCCTCCCACCCATGAGAGCCACAGGTGCCCGGAGTGCCACCCAACGCCAGCAGCTTCACTGCCACCACCGGCGGCCACCGCAGGCAGCAGCCTCAGCGGGGACCCCGTTCTGCACCCCTCAGATCCTTTTGCACTGCCTGGGGCTGGACCCCGACCCCACCCTAAAAATCCTGCAGGAATTCTGGCAGCTCCAGGCACTTCCCCGGATGGTGCAGAAGACCAAATTCTCGTGATTAATTCAATACTCAGAGGTGGATTTTGGGCAGGGAAAGGGAAGAGGAAGGGTTTGCCCCAGGGTCAAGCACTGTCCCCACTCCAGCTACAGCATCCCAAAAATCAGGCACGCGGGTGAGACAGATGAATCCCGAACGGGCGCCCAGAGGAAGGGAGCCAGAAGAAAACCAGCTGCCCCTGACCCCGCTCAGTGTCACTGGAGAGGCTGGAGGACATTTCCAGCATTCCTGAAGGGTGACAGGTCTCACCGCTGACCTCCCTGGCAGGAGCAGGGCCGGAGCAGCCGTGAGAAGAGCCAGGACCACTGCAAAGCAGGAATGCCCCAATAACCCATTCCCAAAACCACCTTTTCTGCTGTCACCTCGCAGCTCCCACAGCTCCTGTTTGGCCAAGAGGATGGACAGACCCAGCACCCCCAAGGGTGCAGATGGACGACACCAAACCCCATTTCCCAAAGCAGCTCCAGGCTCCTTCAAGACCCATCCATCTCACCCACGAGCCTGATTTTTGGGGTGCTGTAGCTGGAGTGGGGACAGTGCTTGACCCTGGGGCAAACCCTTCCTCTTCCCTTTCCCTGCCCAAAATCCGCCTCTAAATATTGAATGAATCAGGAGAATTTGGTCTTCCGCAGCATCCAGGGAAGTGCCTGGAGCTGCCAGAATTCCTCCCGAGCCCCCTGCTCGGGATCAGATTAAAGTTCATGGTGACTGCCGGGGTGGTTTTGAGTTCTCCAAGAACATTATTTATACTGCGGAAAAGCGCCCTGCAGCCGTCCATCACATCAGGGCTGGCAGCTGCCTGGTGCTGTGAGGGCAGCTGAGCCCGGGGCCCCCAGCCTGCCCCAGATGAGGGGCACAGCCCCTGGCATCACCCCCAGACCCACAGAGAGGGACAGCACAGCCCAGCTGCGGGATCTGAGCGCCTGGGTCTCGCTTTGCAAAGCACATCGCTGCCCCCCGTGCCTCAGTTTCCCCGCTGGACAGCAAGGATGGGCTCCTGGTCAGCGAGCTGGCCGCGAGGAGAGGAAGAGGAGGAGCCTGGGCTGGCATCCACGGGCAAAGCGTGGCGTGAAAGACAAGTAGGTGCATCCTGCCGCCCAGTCCCTCTCCTCTGGGAAGGGCACAAGGGGCAGCAGCGACGCGAGCTGGCAGCGGCGCCAGGACCGGGGGTGGCTCCACGCGGGTCCCCGTGAGGAGCTCGGACGCGTCCCCCCGTGGGGAGGTCACACGCAGAGCTTTGCCACGGAAGGTGCCAGCTCTGGCCACCAAGCCCCCCGCGCCTCGCCGTGGGCAGCGCTCCCGCCAGAGCCCCAGGTTTTGGGGCTGCCACGGCGCCGAGGGTGGTTGGGGGGGCTCAGAGGCTGCCAGGGCAGGGCCAGCCCGCCCCGGGCACAGCCCCCAGCCCCCCCCCGGGCTGCCAGCCCTCCTCTCCCGCTGCTATTCCGGGACACGGCCGCACTTCCAGGCGCTCCCGTGTTTAAACCCGGCAGGCTCAGCCCTCGTTAGATAACACAGGCTGTCCCTCTAATCTGCCGGAGCAGGCGAGCCTGGCAGGGGCAGCTACACCCCTGTGACAGCCCGGGCAGGGATTCGGCTCCTGCGCTGTCCCCCGGCCCTGGCAGTGCCACCCCTGCTGTCCCTGGCAGGGCCTCCCGCCTTGGCGCAGGGGACAGGCAGCTCCTGGGGCGCCGGGCCACTCCGCAAGGACACCTCAGGCCAGGAGGGACCCAGCAGCACCACGGGGAGCTGCAGGAACCCAGAGAGAGCCCAGGCAGCCAAGGGTACACCCAGGGATGCCATGAAGTAGTGGGAGTGCCTGGAGAGAGCCAGGGCACCCCCTAGGACTTGGATGGAGGTGGAGGGGGGAGGTCAAAGAAACACCAGAGACACCATGGGGGACCCCACAGAGCCTGGAGGAGATGGGGAACATGGAGAGACTCAAGGGGACCCCAAGGCACGTGAAGGAAATGGGGAACCGCAGAGAGCCTGGAGGAGATGAGGCACCCACAGACACACGGAGGGTTCCGCGGGGGGAGCCAGAGAAGATGAGGCACCCAGGAGGACCCTGGAAAGCCTGCAGGAGATGGGATACCTGGAGAGCCCCGGGGGCACCCGCAGGAGAAGGGGCTGCGGGGCCGGGGTTGAGCCCGGAGGGGCCAATCCCCCCGGGGCAGAGAGCGCTGCGCGGCACCTCGGGGGCTCTCACCGATTTGGGCTTCTTCTTGGGCGCGAGGTTGTCGTAGAAAGCCTTGGCTTCATCCCAGGGCCGCCCCGGAGCCCCGGCGGGGCCCGGCGGCTCCATAGCGCGGCGGCTCCGGGGCACCGGCGGCTCCGGTCCGTGCGCGGNTATAAGGCATCCCATGAAGCTCCGGGGTTTCAGTCCACCGGGACACGGATTAACCTCTTCGGGACCGAGCGCTCCTCGCCGCCGCCGCGCTCCCCCCCGGCGATACCGGGGAGCTGCGGGAAATTGAGGAGGGAGCCCTCGGTCCAAGGCAGAGCCAGCGCCGGGGGGCAGCGAACCCCTGGGAGCGAGGGGAAGGGGCTGGGGACAAAGGTGGCATCAGCAGAGCTCCGGGGGGACAGGGAGCAGGAGGTGATGGGGCACCCCTGGGGGTGCCGCGGCACTCGGGGGTCAGGCCATGCTTGGAGAGCACCGGGAAGAGCCCGAGGGTGGTCAGGGCTGGGAGCTGGAGAGCATGGGGCAGCCAGGGTGGTGGTGGCAGCAGGGCAGGACAGAGGTGTGGTGGGACCCTGCTCCGTGCCAGGGTGACCTGTGCCACTCACTGGTTAATGGAATTATTGCGGGTGTTAATTAAGGCTCTCCACTCACTCCCACGAGTGCTGGTGGAAGTGGCCGCAGAGCTGCACATTCAGCTCTGGATAAAAATTCCACCACGACCAGCAGACGCCCAGAAGCCCTTGGGGAGCAGGGACTGCATCCCAGAGACCAAAATCCATCGGTCAGGAAGGGATAAGGGATGGAGGATCTCACCTGGAACAAGGCAGCTCCTGGGGAGAAGTCGCAGAGCAGGTTTTATCCAAATCCCTGCGGTTTTACCCAAATCCCTGTGCTCCAGCTAGAGAAAAACCCTTCCTAGAACCCTCAGCCTTGGGGACTGCCGTGTCCCCATCCATGGGACCAATCCAACCCCACTCCTCTCGCACTGAGCTCCCAGCAGGAGAGCAGAGCCGGGGAAAGCTGTGTGCTGCTGAGCAGGGCTGGAATCCCAAACCCTTTGGGAATTCGACATCATTTCAACCTCACAGACTTCCTCTCCCCAGGGCCTTTGCAGCTCCCTGCTGGGAAACACCTGAACCTCCTTTGGGGCAGCCCCAGGGAAGCAGGAGCTCCGAGAGTCCCAGGATCACCACCGAGGCTATTCTTGGAGCTCTCTCTTGAGCTTTTGAGCCTCTGCCCTTCCAGGCAGCAGCCCTGGCACGTCCCCAGCTCCCACAGGGTGGGACAACCTGCCCCGTTCCCTCTTTCCCAGGCGCTGCCGAGCTGTGAACTCGCACGCGCGCTCCTGGAAAGCACAGCGGCCAAGCCTGAGGTGCAGAGCTCTCCCCTCGGCAGCACTCCTAAAAATACACTCCCTGCCAGGGTTTTGGCAGCCTCCCATCCCCGTGCTCAGGTGCTGGCTGCTGCAAGACGCTCCGGAGATGTTGGGGAATTGCAGGATCCGGGTGGGATGGGGTGAGCTGGGAGCCAGCCCTGCTGCCCAGGATTGATTACAGAGAAGGATTAAAATTTGGTGAGAGCTCCTTAGCAACAGTCACTGTCGGTACAGGCTGCTGAGGGAGAAGAAAGGCCAGAGGAAAATCTGTGCGGGGAAGATGGGGGTGGAGAAAAGAAGGATGAAGATGCAGAGAGAGCAGGTCCACGATGGAGCCCAGGACAAAGCCACCAGCCCTGAGGGAAGGGCATGGCCAGGGGCCAGCTCCTGGTTGAGAAATGAAACCCATTTCCAGAGAGATTTGGGGTCTGCGCCTCCCCACCCCACAAGTGGCATTCCCTTCCCCAGAGCTGCCTGGGAGACTGAAGGGTTTCACTCCCACCCACCCTCGACCCCTGCTGCGCTGTCCCCCAGGGGTTTCTCCATCCCTTGGGGTGTCACAGGCTCAGGTGAGACCCCTAAAATATTCTCAGAAGTGCAACGTTGTCACCTCACTGTCCCCAGCCAGCTGCCCCCCAATAAACCATTTGGGGAGGACACCTCACGCGTGGTGGGGGGACAGTTTATTTTTCCATTAAAAAAATAAATAACGACTTCACCATCTCCTAACAGACACCACAGCCATCAACACCACAACGTGCAGACTAAACACCAACCTGGGACAATATTCCTGGCCTGGGGCAGGAGGATGGGGGGGATGCAGCCAGCTGGGATGGGGGGAGGAAGGAGACAGATTTGTTTCTTGTGGCCTCAGAGCTTTGCTGGGAGGCTCAGCAGGTCCAGGACCCATCCATGCCTCTCCACAGTCCCCATCCAGCACCCAGCTGTCCCCGCAGCGGTGCCACACACTCAGGAGCAGCACCAGGACCTGCCTCCCACAGACAACACTCCTGACCCTGCTCCAGTTTGGGACTCCAGGTGCCCCCTCGGGAAGGTCAGAAATGCCACAGAGCACCCAAGCTGCTGCCAGGGCAGCTGTGGAGGTCACCCACCCGATGGGATGGAATTTGGCTTCTGGGATCGGACACTGGCCACACCCAGGGCTGGCTCCGGACAATTCTGTTCTCCACTGAAGTGTCCTGATCAGCCCTGGCTGTTCCCAGCAGGAAAAGCGGAGGTGGAAGAGCTAAAGCTGGTGCAAGACCCTGCTCTGGCTCCTCTGGGGAGCCTTGCAGGGAATTGCCAGTGAAGGAGGGACCAGGAGCAGGACTTGTGACTTTTCAGTCTCCCTGGAGACATCACAAGCCAAGAACGGGGAGGGGAAAAACAGCAGAAAGGGCACAGAGCTGGTCTCCGTCAGGATCAAGGAATGGGCCAGGTGGAGCAGTGGGGGAAAGCAGGGAGAAAGCAATGGGGACATGGGAATGATCAGCCCTGGTCAGCCAGGACACAGCAGTGGCTGCAGGGTATCCAGCTCTGGGATGGGAGAGGGCAACCAACACCCAGAGCAGGCTCTGCCCTGGGAGGGCATGGAACTGGAGCTGCCCAGGATGCAGCCGGAGCAGTGGGAGCAGCGGGAGGTGGCTCATGCCTGGGGCCAAACAGGGAAAAAAAAAAAAGGGATTGAAACCATCACAGGGGCAGAGTTTGGCTGGGGACAGAATTTGGCTGCAGCCAGTCCAGCCCTGAGGCCCAGGGCTCTATTTCTGCATGTCGCACTGCAGGAGCAGGACGATGGAGGGGTCGCTCTTGGCAGCCTCCTTGAACTCCTCCAGGGAGATCTGGTCATCCTTGTCCTTGTCCATCTTTGTGAAGATCTTGTCCACTCGCTGCTGGGGCGTCAGCCCGTCTTGGTTCATCCTCATCATGATCACAGTCCCCACCATCTTGTAAATGGCCTGGAGAAAGACGAGAATGGGAACGAGAAGGAATGTTGGAAGGACGGAAGATCCCAGGACAAGGTGGGGAGACAGGGACAGGATTGCTGCTCTGTGGGACCCATTTCTATCAGATGCACATCAGGCAAGGAAAAACTGATTTTTTTTTTGGTGCTAAAAAGGACCCAACAGCTGCGAAAAGCCTGGAAAAATCAAACAATCCCTGCTGATTTGAAGCAGCAGTACCTCAATGATCTCCAGCATCTCCAGGCGTGTGATCTTCCCGTCCCCGTCCAGGTCGTACATCTCGAAGGCCCAGTTGAGTTTCTGCTCAAAGGTGCCCCTGGAGGTGACAGACAGGGCACAGATGAACTCCCTGAAGTCGATGGTGCCGTCCCCGTTCTTGTCAAAGGTGCGGAAAGCGTGCTGGGCAAACTTGGAGGCGTCGCCGTAGGGGAAAAACTGCGGGAAGGGGAGAAGAGGGATTGAAATGAGAAGGGGGAACTTGGCACCGAGGCTGCACCTGAGGTGCTCCAGCCCCCCAGGCAGCACTCAGACCCCCGGGCTGGAGCCCACCTTGATGTAGAGCTGCTGGAACTCCTCCAGGTTGAGGATGCCAGTGGGGCAGTCCTTGAGGAAGCCTTTGTACCACTGCTTCAGCTCCTGCTCGCTGAACTCTGTGCTCCTCACCAGGTCATCCAGCATCTCTGGGGCCAGCTTGCTGCTGTGCTTGCCCATGGCTGCCCCTGGAAAGGAAAAGCCGCACCAGGCTGGAGAGGGATGATCCTCCCTGTCCCTCCTCCACCCTGGCAGCTTCCTGATCCCACATCCCTCTTCTCCTTGCTGGAGCTGATCCACCTGGCAGGTGGGAGTCCGTGCAGGAGAGCGATTGTGGCACCGCAAACGTGGCTGTGGCCTTTGCTGCAGGAGGTGTGGAGGAGCTCACTTTGAGCTGCAGGAAAACACTCAAAGAGCAACAGAAAATTCACAACTCTTCCCCTGGCCTGTGCCACAGCACGATCAGAGAGTCCTAGAATGGTTCGGCTTGGAAAGGACCTCAAAGACCCCGGCAGGGACATCTTTCACCAGACCCTCCCTAAGGATGGGACAGTGAAAAATCTGCCCTTAAAGCACGTAAAAACCTCCCTGGCACCACAGGCCTCGCAGCATCCAGCTTGGCCACAGTGATGCCCAACCTGCTCCTGGCCAGCCCTCGGGGATGGGGTCTGGCCAGGGGGCTGCCAGCAGCAGGGAGCCCCGGCGAGGCTCCGGTGCGTGGGCAGGAAGCAGAGCCGCTCCGATACGCGCCGTGCCCGCTCCCACGCAGCCTTGGCTGCCAGCGCCGCTCAGCCGGAGCAGCAGATGGTTCTCCGGGAGCTCCTGGAGCTTCTCTCGCCATGAAGTTGAGGAGAAGTTCACCTGGAGCCCAACCAAGCACAGTCTCCCTTCAGGGATGTGATGTCCTGGCCGCGTGGGCTTGGGGCGCACGGGGAGTGCCCTGGGATGGGTGATGTTGGGTTCCTCATGCTCCCGGCCAGCCCCGCTCCTGGTGAATCCCACAGGCAGTGGCTTCTTCCTGCCCCATCATCCCACCAGCATCTGTCACCGTCTGCCGCGGCAGCACCGAACCCGCCAGCCCTCGGCAGCCGGAGCTGAGGGAACGTCCAGACACCCACAGGGCACGAGGCACCTCCAGAGACCCCAGCTCGGCTCCACGAGGCCTCTCCCCAGCTCCGCGGTCTGGTTCTAAATTGCTGGGATAGGTATAAACCATACCAGGCACTGTGCGTGGCCAGCCTTGCTGTGATCCACGTCCTCCCACAGTCGCCCTGGCAGGAGGATGTAGCCCCTCACCTCGGCCCCCAAAAGCGGCCGGGACTCCAGAGCAGCATCCTTTGGTCCACAGTCCTCGATTCCCTTTTCCGAACAGCTTTTCCCAGCCATGCCAGGGCAGGGAACAGCACCCAAAAGGGACACCACACGCTCACCCCAAAGCACCGATTGATCAGCAGCTGCTGGTCCCAAAGCAGGACAGGGGGGCCTCATATATGGGTGTCCCCTCCAGGGCTGCACCCGGGGCAGCACAGAGCACCCCAGCCTCCAACAGCACCCCTGGATCGGCACCCCAGGGAGCAGGGAAGGGGCTCGGGGGAAGGGTGGGGGCACGGGGATGCTCTGCCCACCCACACTATGGGACAGCTCCAGGCTCCCGGCTCCCGACACCCGCTGGAAGCGGCTCCCGGTAGCGGCTCCCCGGAGCGGCCCCCCGCCCCCGCCCCCCCCGCGGGGCCC
>VZRF01012567.1:240506-265886 GCA_013396875.1 Vireo altiloquus
CCCGGCGGTCCTGCGGTAAATCCGCCTGGCTCAGCCGCAGCCGCAGCCGGGCACTGGGGAGCCCCCCGCACACGGCCGGCTCCGCTCGGGGAGGGGGCTCAGCCCCATGGCGGGGCTCTCACATCCCTACGGCCGCCGAGCTCCCCAAATCGGGGGGATCACCGCGCTGAGAAGCCCCAACTCCACCCTGCCCCCCCGATCCTGGGGTGGGAGGTGGCCCCGGCACCCCGATTCCCGGGATAAGCTGNGGGCTCGGCGGCGGCGGGGGGCACCCGGCGGGCACCCAGCGGGCACCCAGCGGGCACCGAGCGGGCGGGGGGCTGCGGAGAGCGGGGCCAGGTCAAGGGGAAGGGGCAGGAAGCCCCCGGCCGCGGCTGCGGCGCTGCACCAGGCTGCGGTGCCCACCGGGATGCTGCGCCGGCAGCAAAGGGGCACAGCCCCAAAAACGGTGACACGGGGTGGCCTCAGCCGGGGACATCGCTGCCCCTCCTCCGTGGGCAGCACGGGCACTGCCGGCTCGGGGGAGGGATGCTCCTGGGTGCAGGGTTGGGCTCCGCTCGGAGCAGAAGTGGGGGTTCACCCCAACGGCTGGGTTGTCCCCGTGGAGGTGACACCCGCCGTGGGGTCTCCGTGGGGCAGGATGCTCGGGGGAAGCAGGGAGAGGCGGTTGTGCAGGGAGAGGGGCAGGCTCTGGAGCAGCGCTGGGGTGCAACGAGGCCGCCGCAGGGAGGGACAGAACCCTCGGGTGTGGCTGGGGACAGGGAGCCGGCTGCTCCCAGCCCTCCTGTGGCGCCACGTTCCTCTGTGAGCTCTCCCGGTTTGGGGGTGTCTCTCCCAGCGGATTTGGGGCGCTCAATTCCCCCAGTTCAGCAGTGGGCAACCCCCACTGGAGAGACCCCCTCGCCCTCCCCCACATCCCCCCTGGGAGACCCCGGCCGTGGCCCCCCGGGCCAAGACCCCCCTCGAGGTCTGAGCACTTGGGACCAAGGAAACGGCACAAAACTGGGGCTGAACCCCAAGCGGAGCCAGCCCCCAGCCCAGAGGGGCTGCAGCAATCCTCAAAGCCCGACCTGGCACCGAACCCCTGTGCCAGGGCTCTGGAATCACCCTGGGGCGTCCTCGCACTGGGGACCCATCCGTGCCCCTTCCCGGGGCGCGGGCAGAGCACGGCAGTGGCAAATCCCAGCCCCGAGCTGCCTGTCAAGGACAACGGTGGCACGGGCACGAGGACGCAGGTCACAGCTCGTGTCCCAGTGCCAGAGCACAGCAGGTGCCAGTCTCCCACCCCGACGACAGCTCCAGCACCCCAGGGACCCCCCAGCACTCAGTAGGGAGAACCTTGGGGTCAGAGCAGCTCTTGGTGTATTTGGGGTACCCCAGTTACCCCAAAACCAGCTGGCTTTCAGCACTGGTGCAGCTCCAGTGTGGAGCCACCACTCACTGGGCATGGGAGGAGGAGGAGGAAGAGGAGGAAGGCAGAGCCATCACTGTTGATGCCAAGGGTCTGTGCTGGGGCTGAGCAGGGAGCTCTGGGCTGGGGGGGAACAGCCCCAATATAGGCACGAGGCCACCCCATCCCAGCCCCCGCTGCTCCAGCTCTCCCTCTCCCCTTCTCCAGCCTCCTTAATTAAACCCAAGCGCTTAATTACAACCTGCTGAGTCCCGCGGCTGCTTCCCGGAGCCTGCTGACACCACGGGGCCAGTCCCGACCCCCCTGCATCCTTGTAGGAAAGGTGGGATGCAGGGAACTGGGGGAGCATCCCTCTGCCTGCAGGATTTGGGTTGTGGCTCCTCGACGGCATAAAGGGATCTTCACACAGATCGCAGGGAAAAGCAAACCCAGCCAGCGGAGCTGGGAAAGTCATCCCCGGGGATCTTGGCCTCTCCAAGGAGAGATGGGGACAGATGGCTCTGCTCTGGGGTTGTTCCCGAGCTGCTGGCAGGTCCCACAAGGGGTGACGAGGGACAGGGATGCTCAGCCCTATGCCTGGGGAGCCCCCCGGGGCAGTAAAAAATAACCGAGGTAAATAAAGTGAAGGCTGGTGGCAGCAGGAGACGGGGCTGAGACCCAGGGTCCCACCGGCAGGTCCTCAGGGCAGGGAGGTGCCCAGTGGGGTGCCCTGACCCTCTCGCCCTCCTGCCCGCAGGTCCCCACCGGCCCATGAAGTGACCTGGGCGGGTGGCACAGCCCCTGCTCCTGCAGTAGCCACCACTGCCACACCAGGCACTGAGGTAAGGACCCGAGCCCATGGCCGTGGGGTGGCTGGGATGCTCTGGTGGGGGCACCAGACCCCCAAACCGGCTCTGTGGGGCACAATTCCCACTTGGGGTCTTCCCCTGTCCATGAGGGACGCCCAGCCCCATAACCCAGGGGAATGGTGTGACCCCATGTGGGTCACCTGGGGCAGTCTCCCATCCCTTGGGGGTGCCAGGGTGGGGTGTCTCAGGGGTAGCAGCGTGGCCAGGGGTGCCCCACGGAGCACAAGGCTCCCAGACCCCGCTTCCCTCCCCACCCCTGGGACTGGCAGAAGTGTTGGGAGAGCTGCCACATTCCAGGGGATGCTCACAGCCTCATGCCCAGCCAGGAGGGATCGGGGTGGGCACAGGGAGGTGCCGTGGTGGTGGCACTCGGGGGCTTGGGGGTGTCCGGCCGGTGGCTCCGGTGCTGTTCCACTCTGTTCTGTTTCTCTCGCTCAGGTCTGCTGGCCATGGGCAACCTGATAAAGGTATTGGGCAAAGATTTAGAAAACTGTCCTCATTTTTTCCTGGATTTTGAAAGTAAGTCCCATGAGCAGGGTGGGCGTGGGGAGGGCGCCAGGGCTGCCGCCGCTGTCCAGAGGATGGGGACAGGCACAGTGTCCCCGAGCAGCCCCGTGTCCCCAGGCGCCTCGGGGCCCTGAAAAACTCTGCAAAGCGGGGCAGGGGAGCAGGACCCCAGGAGATGCCCCATCCCTCAAAGAGTGGGGAAGACATCGTGGCTGAGTGGTGGGGTGAAGGATGCAGCAGGAGCTGGCCCGGGACCACCTCAGGCACACGCCCGCTGCTGTTAGCTGGTGGCACTGGTGGCCGTGTGGCATGTCCCGTGACACCGCCAGGACAGGGACAGCCTGGAGGCTGGGAAAGGAGGAGGAGGGAATGCTCCGTGCCACCTGCACTGCTGGGAAGGTCAGTGCGGTGACCGTAGCCCGCACCGAGTGATGAGGATCTGGACAAGAAGGGACAGCTCTCGGCCCCCCAGGCTGGACACGGGGGCCTACAGGAGACAGTGGCCACTGTGGCAGGATGCCAGCCCGGGCACGGCCCCGGGGCTCCCCTGGCTCCCCCTCCCGCAATTCCTCTCAGGGCACAGCTCAGAGCAAGAGCGGGGAGGGTGACAACAGCGCGGCGACCTCTGCTCGCCCCAGCCCTGGCCCCAGTTCCATCCCCAGCGGGGACAGGGCGTGCACAGCTCCCCACAGCACCTCTGGCTCCCGCACCCCCCAAAATATCCAGGGCTGGGGTCACGCAGACACCCCCTCCCACGGCGAGGGACCTTCCTGCTCCTCCTGGCTCCTTTGAGGCAGCACAACCTTCTTCCACCTCCAGCCCCTGGCACAGGATTTGGGGGCTCCCCAGGACCCCCCGTTCCGGGGCTGGCTCCGCACTAGAGGAGGGGCAGGGCTGTAGCCAAGGCTCCAGGGACTCCAGGGACTTCCCGGCGGCTTCTCTTCCCTTCGCTCCTCCCTCTTCATCACCCCATCCGCCAGCGCTCATCACCATCGCGGGGGGAAGAGGCTGCACCCGGGGCCGGCAGGAGCCGCGGAGTCACCCCCGGAGCCCCCCGAGCCCCCGGGGAGCAGCGGGGGGAGGACGGGGCTCCGGCCGCCGCCGCTGCCCACAGCCCAGCACCTCTTCCCCGGGCTCCACCTCACCATCATGCTTTTTTCCTCTTGTTTCTTCTCTTGCAGGTTTCACATGGGGAACCTTCTAAAAGTGTTGACTTATAACGAACTTGACCAAGGCCCTAATTTTTTCCTTGACTTTGAAAGTGAGATGGGATTTTTATTTTCCGTTTTTTGTTTCGTACTTATCCTGAGTTCCACATCCACACCATTTTGAGTTCTTTGTCCCCCGTCGCCCATCGCATCGCGCCCATCCCAGACGTCCTCCCCCACCTTTGCCATCCGGGGGTGTCCCCGGGGAGGGGGGCCAGACCCGTGGCCGGGGGCTGTCGCTCCGCACCTCTCCCCCGGGGCACTTCGCAGCCTCTTGGGGCCGGGGGCTGCTCGGGGACCCCTCGAGGTGAGCAGGACGGAGGGCACAGGGCAGCCAGGACTCACCCCCACCTGCCCCCCGCTCCACGGCTGACTTGAGCTCGGGCAAGGAGAACGGATCAGGGGGAGAACCCTGCCAGGAAGGGCTGCGGGCCGGCGGGGGAGCCGTGGGATTGGGGTGCTGGCACCCCGCTCTGGCTCTCGCCGCCCCGGGCCCCGCTCAGAGCCCTCCGGGTTTCTCTCCCCGGGGCGCTGCCCTGCAGATGCGCAGCCGACGGAGGCCGAGACGGCGGTGTGGAACCAGGTGAACGCCGTGCTGGAGGAGGCACAGACCATCCTGGCCGAGCTGCAGTCCTACACGGGCGCCGGGCAGGAGATCCGAGAGGTGGGTGCAGCCCCGGCGCCCGCTGCCCGCGCACCCACCGCGGCTTGGGGCAACAGCCGCGCTCTCCCCTCCCAGGCCATCCAAAACCCCGGGGACCTGCGGCTGCAGGAGCGCGCCTGGAGCGCCGTCTGCCCCCTGGTCGCCAAGCTGAAACGCTTTTACGAGTTCTCCCTGCGGCTGGGTGAGCGCCTGACCTTCCCTCCATCCCCCCGCCCCGTGCATCCCGCATCCCTCCCCGGAGGCTGCGGGAGCTGAGCTGTGCCTCAGTTTCCCCCCGGCGGGTGGGGAGGTGCGGAGGGGGGGACCAGGAGTGCTCTGTCCCCAGAGAACGCCCTGCGGAGCCTGCTGGAGGCCCTGACGAGCCCCCCCTACGCCCCGACGCAGCACCTGGAGCGGGAGCAGGCCCTGGCCAAGCAGTTCGCCGAGATCCTGCACTTCACCCTCAGCTTCGATGAGCTCAAGGTGCCTCCCAGAGCCAGGAGGGGCCCCCACACTGGGACCCTGTGAGCCAGCAGAGTCCCTTGGACCCCCTGACCCTGGTGTCCCCCCTCCCCCCCCAGATGACCAACCCTGCCATCCAGAACGACTTCAGCTACTACAGACGGACCATCAGCCGGAATCGCATCAACAACCTGCAGGTGAGAGGACTCTGCTGTCCCCCTCACCCAGGGGCTCACAGGGCTGGGATGGCTCCCCGGGGAGGGTTCAGCCACCCCGGTGACCCCCATCACACCCCCCCAGCTGGACGCAGAGAGCGAGGTGAACAACGAAATGGCCAACAGGATGTCCCTCTTCTATGCTGAGGCCACCCCCATGCTCAAAACGCTCAGCAATGCCACCACCAAGTTCGTTTCAGAGGTGAGGGAGGCTGGGGGGACCTTCAGGGAAGGGGGAAGACCCCTCCAGCCACCACACAGGGAATTGGGGGTGGAAACAGCAGCCAGGACCTGTTGGGTTTCAGAACAAGACCCTCCCGATCGAGGACACGACCGACTGCCTGAGCACCATGGCCTGCGTGTGCAGGGTGATGCTGGAGACCCCGTGAGTGCCCCAAACTGGGGTTTTTGGGGGACATCTCGGTGCTGGGGTCGTTCTGCCACCCCTCCCAGGCTCAGCCAGCCTCTCTCCTGGCACAGGGAGTACCGGAGCCGCTTCACCAACACCGAGACCCTGCTCTTCTGCATGAGGGTGATGGTGGGCGTCATCATCCTCTACGACCACGTCCACCCCGTGGGGGCCTTCGCCAAGACCTCCAAGATCGATGTGAGTGGTCTTGGGGTCGCAGCTGTGGGGTCACAGCCATCCCAGTAGCTGCGATCCTCGGGGTCCCTCTCCCTGGGGGTGTCTCAGAGCTGGTCCAGGGAGAATTCATCTACCTGAGCAGTGAGGAAGAGGATGGGGAGGAAGGGGCACAGCCCCCTGTGGTCCATCTGGGACCTCACAGCCCCTCTCGCTGCCCCTGTCAGATGAAAGGCTGCATCAAAGTCTTGAAAGACCAACCCTCGACCAGCACTGAGGGGCTCCTGAACGCTCTGAGGTGAGACGGGGGCTTGGGGACAGCGCTGTGGGGGTGACAGCAGAGCGGCTCGGGGGCTGTGAGCCGTGTCCCCTCCCCATCCAGGTACACCACCCGACACCTCAACGACGACACCACGTCCAAGCAGATCCGGGCCCTGCTGCAGTGAGCGCGGGGCGGCCGCCGGAGCCGCTCGTCACCGTGTCACCGCCGCCCATGACCATACAGCTCATTTTGTACAGAGGGAAAAGGGACAACGAGGAACACGCGGAAATGCTGAAAGCGAATCCAAACGGCCCCCAGGCCACCCCTGCCACGCGCTCCTGCCCCCCCTTCCCACTCCCAAAGCAGCGCCCGCTCCTGGACACGAGGTGTGGGGACACGGCGCCGGGGGGGCCGGGCAGGAGAGACCCGGGCGAGGGATGTGCTGATGGGGCTGGCAGCAGGGTGCCCGTGGCACTGGGGCGCCTTGGGGAGGGAGCAGGTGGTGCCCCTGTCCCCATCCTGGTCCCCAAGAGGAGGAGGAGGAGGAGAAGGAGAAGGAAGAAGTATCCCTGTGGATCTGCACTGACTCTGGAGGAAATGGCTCAGTCTCACCTGGTAGATTTTTAATATGAGCAATTAAATCCACACTCACCTCTTCTTTTCTACATTTTTTTGGGGGGTGTGAAATAAAATGACATTTAATCTGTTTGTGGCCGGAGCGGGACCATCTCTGCTGCGTCCCATCCCGCTGGAGGCACCCACCGAACCCCTCCAGGGACTGTGGCCCCTCTCCGTGACACCCTGTGGGACGAATCCCACCTCCCACGGTCACCGGGAGGGACAACAGCCCAGGGTGGCCCCCGGGGTGCCCCGAACCAGCCCAGCCAGGGCCGCCTCCTCCCCCAGTGCCCCGGCAGCTGCGGACTGGGAGGACTGGGCGGCTGCTGGAGGCCGTGGCTGGCTGCCAGTGGCCGGTGCCTCTGCCGGCAGATGGCCCTGTGACACCGCGACAGCGCAGCCACGCTGGCCCCACTCGTGCCAAGCCAACCCTGGGGGCACCCACTCGGCCTCACACCCCCCCGCCCTCCGCAGCCCCCTCCAGCTGGGGGAGACCCCCGCAGGGCAGGACCCTTGGCTGGGGCTGTGTGAGCCCGAGGGGACCCCCGGGAGTGTCCTCAGCGTGTGGCACAGGGCCGAGCCCCCAGGGCTTGGTGTCCTGCCAGCCCTCTCCTTCCCGCCGCCTTTCCCGCCTGGCACACGGGCACTGCTGACCCCTCCTCTGCCCTGCATGTCCGGGGGGGACAACGGCCACCCCATGGGTGACACCACCCACCCAGAGCCTCGTGCAAGGCGACTCTGCCTCAGTTTCCCCACTGTGTGCGCTGAGGGACACATGGGCAGGGTCCCCACGGCTCCCCCCGAACTCTGGACCCCTCTGGAATTCCTCATGGTGCCACCATGGGGACACACATCCCACCCAGCTCACCCCCCGTGTCCCCAAAGCTCCCCAGCTCCCCCAGGGCTGCACGAGGAGGGGACAAAGACGGGGCACGGCCCCCAGCGCTTTGGAAAGTGGCATTTCCTGGGCCCGGTGCCAGGATCCAGCCGGGCACAGCCTGGTTTGCCGCCAAATCCGCCAAACTCCCGCGCGGGGCGGGCCGGGGACACGCTCTTGCACAACCCCGGCCAACAGCTCCTTTTATTTTTAGGCTCTTGCGACATTCGGCTTTGCCACAGCCACCTGAAACGCTGCCAAGGCCTCGGATGGGCCACAGGCTCCCCAAACGTCCTGCCCTGCTCCCGAGCCGCACCACGCCCCAGCCGTGCCTCAGTTTCCCCGTTAGTTCCTTTGACCCACCAGCCCTGCGATGGCAGTCGTGTCACCCAGCCCCACTGATCCCAGAAGGACCCCGAGGGCTCCGTTAAGTCCTCCCGGTGCTCCACAGCACGAGGATTCCACCTGGGAGCTGAGGATGAGGCCAGGACGCGGCTCAGGGCGGTGGCTGCAGCTGCTGCGTGTCTGCAGGAGCTGATGTCCCTGGGTGACACCAGCCCCCAGATGGTCCCTGGCCCCTCCAAGGAGCGTCCCCGCAGTGTGGGAACCAGGCTGGGAAGAGCTAGGACAGCATCACCAGCCGGGACCTCCAACAGGAGTCAAGGGACAGCCGGATCCTTTAAAGCCACCAGGAGAGCACGGGCACAGACACCAGCTGGTCACCGGTGCTGGGAGCGGTGGCAGCTGTGTCCCGGTGTCCCAGTGCCCGTCGGGTCCTGGCACAGAGCCCGCAGCGTCCCCCCCGTGGTTCCCCTTGCTTGTGAAGGGAGGGATGAGGCCAAACTCGTGCCACATCCCAGCCCTGGTTGTCCCCAGCATGGCACCTCTCAGGGCAAAGCGGGTGGCACATCCCACCCCGGCAAAGAGCAGCGCTGCAGGGATGAGACATTTCCTGCGGGATGAGCGGAGCAGTTTAGAGCCAAAACAGGGTGAGAAAAGGGAACTGAAAGGGAAGCACAAGCACTCGACCACACACACGTCTGAGCTCCGAGCCCCAGGGACGGCGGCCACCCCTGTGGGCAGCAAGTCAGGGGCAGCTCGGTGCGGAGCCCTGGCAAGGGATACTGCAGCGAAAAACGGGATGCGGATGAGGAGGTGCTGCCCACGCACCTCTCACTGCTGGCCACAAGGATTTGGGCTGCCACGGTGCCAGGGGGACCCCTGGATCAGCCTCTGCTCCACCCGGCTCCAGCCCTGCCCTGGGACAGCAGCACCATGTCAAAATGCCAGCGCCCAAGCGAGGGGACTGTCCCGAGGACAGGCAGTGCCACCGGGATGGTGCCCCTGTCCGCAAGGAGCTCCTCCAGCTCAGGCTGGAGGCTCGATGCTCAGCCAGACCAGGGTGCCGAGGACTTTAATTGATGGCGAGCCAAGCCACGCCGGGCCCGGAGTGTTTTCTAATCCCAGTGTAATTAATGACCTTATCTTTGGCCAAAGCCATTTAGATTAAGTGGCTGGTGTGATGGGCTCAGCGGCTCCGGCTGCACAGATGGAAGAGCCGCGTTTGTCTGGGGATTAGCGGAGGGCAGATGGAGCCAAGTGCCATTCCCCATCCCCAAACCTGCCGGCACTGACAGCAGCCTGAAACCTGAGACCACAACAACTTTCTCAGCGAGCCCTGGCTGGGACTGGCGAGCGATTCCTTCGTTGTTTGTTCCCCTGCAGGGCCCAGAGGAGCAGCAGGAGGAGCAGGAGTTGTGCCAGCACCAAGAACTGGTGTGACCCTGCCAGGAGCTCCATCCCAGTCCCTGCTGGAGACCTTCAGGCAGCAGAGGTCCAACACACCACGGACATCAATCTCCCTTGGAGAGCACCCCAAGGCAGGGATGCTGCTGTAGCTCTGCTCAAATAAACTTTTGTGTCCTCAATGACAGCCCCAGCTCTCCAAGGAGGAAAACTCACCTGTTGTCGTGGTGCTGGCAGGATCAGGGCATGCTTCCTCCTTCCCACTGCATGGACAAGGAAGCATGGCACACCCTGTTCACCTGGGAGCTGCTGCCCTCAAACCAAGTGGGAAAAGGCCTGGGAGCCCTCCCTGCACAGCACAGCCCATCCTGAGCAGGCTCCTGAAGAGAACAGGCCACTGTGGAGGAGGAATAACATGTATCCGTGGGGATAACAAAGTTCATATTAAACCGATTAAGGATATTTAATCCATTTCTAACACCGTGGACATCTGACTGCACTCAGGAGCCGGAGCAGATAATCCCAGCCCTCCTTCCCAGCGATGCTGGCCTGGCCTGGGGAGATGACTCAACATCTCAGAGCTGTCACAGCCCAGCTCAGCACATGGGTGGCGAACAGGGCTTCATTCCCAGCTGACGCCTCGTCCATCCAGGCTGGGAGAACACAATTCCACGCCACGACCTCGTGGCCATGTGCTCCAGCGCTGGGCTCAGCCCACATCCACGGGTTGAGTCAGCACGGACAGCAAACAAGTCTGGGCTGGTGACTAGGCTCAGCTGGCGCTGCACAGACCCAGCAACACAACCACAGTGCCCAGCATTCCAAGGATGGTGCCCGGCTCTGCCCAGCACCAAATTCCCAGCTCTTCCCTGCGCGTTCCCTTCAGTCCGAGCTCCCACGCCCCATGGAGCACTACGGGAATAATTCCACACCGAGGAACGCAAACCGGAGGTTAAATCTAATCCCCACCAAAGCAGGAATCTCCAGAGCCCGCGCCGGCAAATCCACCCACGCAGCCCTTCCCTGGCAGGGAATGAGCCCTGGCTCTTGCCACATGGCGCAGCACAAGGAAAAACTTGTGCTCTACCAACCCCAAACCCTCCCGAGGTTTCCATTTGCCAGGAGAATCCCCAGCGCCCTGGAAAGGCTGTCCTGGTTTCACCAGAGCAGCATTCCAGGCACAAGTGGCACTGGCATCCTCCAGGAACACGAGGACACCAACTGACAGGGCACCAGGAATTTGCTGCTCGGTAGCTTGGATTCAAATTCAGGGCTGGTTCCCAGTGCCAAACCACAGTGTAACCCCCCGGGGAATTCTGCCTTAACTAGGACAGGCTCATCTGTTGCAAACTCGATGAGATCATTCCCAAGTTCCTGTTTAACAGGTGCCAGCTCCTCCTGCACCTGCTGTGTGCACAGGGCTCCCTGCCCCCACCACGCCGGGAACATCTGCTCAGCTCCCTCAGGAGCTGTGGAAAAGGTGACTGGGAGAAGGAACCAGACCTGGATCTCCTGCCCTGTGCCCAGAGCAGGGAACCAGGGCCAGGCGGAATCAGAGAGCAAGGAAACCGCGCTTGTTAACAGGGAGGGGAGACCACAGTAATCCTGCAACTTTATTTGCATATAAAAGAACAATAAAAAAAAAAATCCTCTCCACAATAAAGGCAGCCAGAGCTCGCTCAGCTCTGGAGCTGCATTCCCGGCCAAGCTGGAGGAGTCGGGGTATTTCTGTCTCTGAGATCCACACAACCACATACCAGCAGCTCAGCCATTCCAAGGATGCATCTCGGGCAGGAATTCACACTTTGCATGGGAGGACGCTCCCAACAGCCTTGCCCTCAGGGCCCAACCCTTTCCAGGCAGGGCTGGGGGAGCATGAGAACACAGCGGGATGAGGCCACATGAAGAGGATCCGATGCAGCCTTTGGCGTCACACACCTGCCTCATCCCGAAAAAAATGACTCAGCTCCTCGGTTCAAGGCTGCCCAGGACTAAGGAGCCTCCTCTCCATGCAGGTGGATGCATGGCTGCTCCCTTTTCCAGGCCTAAGGCAAAGGCAGGCTGCCATCCTCGCCCAAGGTCTCCCCGCTGTCCCCCACGGTCCCTCCGGCACGGCCGGACGCCTCCAGCTTCCTCCTCTTCTTCAGGTGGTGCAGGTGGGATTTGGACCGTGTGTGAGCTGGAGGAAGAGGCAAACAGAGCATTTAATCTGTGGAATTTGGAGGAGGAAACGGCCGATCCCCCCCACACAGGGCAGAGCACCCTCCCTCCCCAGCCTCCCACACAATTCACTCCCAAAGAAAAGAAAACACCCAAACCCTGCCCTGGCTGCTCCTTTGCACACTTCCAGGCCAAAGTCAGGGCTCAGAAGAGGACAAAGCTCCCAAACCTCCTTAGGAAGGGCTGAGAGAAGGAAAAAAATCCTGGTTCTGTACATGCAGAAGATTCCAGGTTGTCACTCCCAAGCAGTCTGCTCCCAATTTCTCCCAGGAGGAGGGAAGGAGTTTCCAAAGAGGTGGCACTTCGCAGGCTGCAGGTGAGGTTGTGCAATTCCCTGCTCCCTGTGGAGTGCTGCCAGGATCATTTGTAGGACTGGATGCCTGCACCACAGCACTGGGATATATCCTGTGCATCCCAGCCAGGGAAGAGCCCAGAGCAGAATTAAATAGAGTAACTCCAGGGCAATGCCCCAGCCATGAAAGCACTGCAGCAGGAGTCAGGTGGGAACAGAGGGGTGATCCCAGGGATTCGGCTTGGAGTAGCAGGAGCTGCATTTCTCTGCGAAATCACATCCTTAAGGACAGCCAAACCTCCTTATCAGCCATTTTATCTCAGGGGAGGCTTTGTCTGACCACCTTGGCTGGGCGGTTTTGCCATTTCCAAGAGAACAGAGCAGCAATTAAAGCACAAACTTTTCAAGCAGGGCCTTAATTAAACGAGGCAATGTGCTGGCTGAACCAAGGCCCTCGGGTGTTTTCCAGCCATCGCTTTTCTGCCAAAGGATGAAATCACATGCAAAGCTGCTGCTTTATCACAATGCTGGAGGGTCACCCTCAGCCTGAGATAAAGCCTCACCTCCTGCAATTTGTCACAAGCAACACCAAAGCTACAGTGGCTGAGGAAGTGCCAATTGCTGCTGCTGCTGTCTGCAGAGTTGTGCTTTTTAAGTCCATGTAAATTATAAAATCAGGTAAAATTTTTAAATCCCTCCCAGAGCCAGCAGTTCCCAAAACTCTCTGCCACTGGACCTACATAAACAGACCAGAGTGCAGATCCACCCAGCTCCCACGGCTCTTTTCACCCTCCTTGTGCAGGCACAAGTAACACCCAAGATTTGGAGCATTTTTCTCCCACCATCTGGGGATCTGAGCCCAGTTCTGCTGGCTACAGAGAGTAACAGCTGCTCCTGGCTGAGGGAGGCATTGCCACTGCTATCTGGGGGTGTCCCCATCCCTAAGGACGTGGAGCTGGGGGGTTTGGGGGGACCTCGAGGAGCTCCCACTGGGTCACAGAACTTGCTGGGCCTAAAGGATGACAGGGACCCCGACAGCTTTCAGGGCTGGGCAAGCAGAGCTCCTTCCAAGCCCCTCCTGAGAGAGCTGAGACTGGCTAAAACAACAACTGCACTTAACTCATCTCACTGCAAGGAGCCTCTGACTCAGAGCCAGCTCCCTGTCGTTGCTTTCAGCACTTCCCCGGCTCAGGGAGGAATAAGCAACTCCCTCAAACCCAACAAGCTGGGAAATTTATCTTTGCATTGTGTCTGCATGCGCTGGTTTTGGCTGGGGCAGGGTTTGTTTCCCTCACAGGAGCCGTGTTTGGATTTGTGCCTGAGCACAGGGTTGATAACTCAGGGACGTTTTGTTACCGCTGAGGAGCCCTGGAACGGTGTCAAGGCCTTTGCTGCTCCTCATGGCAACAGAGAAGGGGCTGGGGGTGCACAGGGAAGGTTGGAGGGGACACAGCTGGGAGAGCTGACCCCAGCTCACCCCAGGGATATCCCAGACCACACGGCTCAAGCTTCCCGGGGGGAAGGAGGAGGGAATGGGGACGATGGAGTTTGTCTTCCCAAAGTCACGTTAGATGTGATGGAGCCCAGCTCTCCTGGGGATGGCCGAGCACTGCCCAACAGTGTTTCACTGGTTTAATTCCTTGTTTCGCTTTGCTTTCTCTATTGAACTTTAACTCAACCCACACGTTTTCTCACTTTTCACCCTTGCAATTCTCTCTCCCAGAGAGGGAAAGAGTGGGCGAGTGGCTGTGGGGGGCTCAGATGCAGCTGGGGTTAAACCACAACCCTGCACATCCTGAATTCGGTCAACACACGGAGATTTAGCAGTTTCATTTCTGCAGCCAGTTTCTCCACGACTTTTTGTTTCTGGCTCTCAGCATGAGCCTCCCAGCACAGATAAATTCACTGACTTAATCTGATTCCAGCTGAGCTCTTTTAAAGTAAGTCTATTGAAAATAGAAAATCCCTTTCTATTACTATTACAGCTAGGAATAGTTTGGAAAAAAACAAAAAAACCTGCACACAAATAGGAAAGATTGGAGCAAAACTGAACTATTAAAGAAACTTTCATTTACACAACAGAATTTTGTCCTCTGCTTTTTGAGGAAGCATCCACAGTGTTGTAAAGGACCAAGAGCCCTGACTAAACACAGCAGCTCTGAGCTTGATGCCACATTTAGATCCCTGGTGTGACGCTCTCTGTGTTTACTGGGTGCTGGGGAAGGGGGGAAGCCCAGGGAAAGGGGGAATCCTGACAGATGGTCCCTGGGGCACAGCTCCTGCAAACGGCTGCAAACAATCCTGGAAAGGCTGGGATCGTGAGCTGAGGGTCATCCAGCCTCAGGGGAGCTGCTCCACCCCTCCACAGCCCTCCCAGGTGCCCCCCATGCCCCCCTGTGCCCTACCTGCCCACTCCCTGTCGCCGATGATGAGTCTGTCACAGAGCTCACACACGCGATGGCTCCGCTTGTTCTCCTTCTCGTCATGCTCCATCCTCAGGGGCTCTGCTGGGGGCTGACGGCCCTGGAGATCAAATAAAGCCTCAAATGGGTCTCTGCCACGAGAATTTGCCTGTCTGCGTTCACTTTCATAGATGGGAACTCGCCAAACTTGGATGGTGAGGTCGGCAAGGGAAACGCCGGAGATTTACCAAGTGCAGCACAGGGCACTGAGAAAAATGTTCAGCTGAGACAACTGAACTGCAAGGAAATGCCAAGGCTGGGCATGTGAACAGCCAGCCCTGCACAAGAGAGGGACTGTGTGCCAAGTGAGGGGGCCTGCAAACCACAGGGAAGTCAGTGACTGCTCCTGTGTTAACCCCAGCTCCCAGGTACCTGGATGAAGCTCTCCACGATCTCCAGCGCAGGTTTCAGCACATCGTCCTCCCACCGCTGGAGATCAGACACCTCCAAGCCATAAACTGGGGGCACGTTGGGCCCAGGACCTGCAGAAACACAGTGAGGCAGGTCCAACACCCAGCACCCCCTCGCAGCACCCAGGGGGAGCAGAGGGATCTGCTTTTTCCTGTCAGCATCCAAAAGCCGACAGCACCAGAGCCAAAATTCTCTCCTGCAAGCAGCAGGAACACCTCAGGACTCGAGGAAGCAGCTTCACAGCTGGCTGCCCTTGGGAGAGTGTTCTGAAATCTTTGCATGCCAACAGCCCGTCACAACAACAACCACCTCGCCCCAGCCCTGGTCCACAGGAGGCTGGGAGGATGAAAGAGCTGGATCCAGGCACAAAGCCACCACACCAGGCTTACAAGGAGATGCAGGCATGGAGCCTGGATGAGGGATGTGAGCCTGCAGACTCCCACTCGGAGCTGGAATGGGTTGTGCAGGGCCTGATGCTCCTGCTTGCTGGCAGGAGATGCTTTACTAACGACAAGGGACAGGTTCACAGTACTCCCTTTAGCCTCCCCTGGCCCAAAGCCAGGGCACAGGGCACTGGCTGCAGCCTGGACAGGGTGAAACAGCTGCCACCAGAGAGCACCTGCTACCCCTGGGTGACCTGGCTGCTCTCCACGGCTCACCTGCCCTCCGTGGGCACCTGGCTGTCCCTGCCTGGACAAAGCCATCAAAGGCTCCACGTGCCAGTCCCCAGCAGGTGCTGGTTTTATTGCTGCGCCCACAAAGAAGCCCCTGACAGGCCCATCTGAAGCACACCTGCCACCAGAAAGGTGAGCCGAGCCACCCAGCACATGGCTCCAGGAAAGCTCCTGCGCCTCCTTCAAAGCCCATCTTTTTTTTTTTTTTTACTCGAGTTTCTCCCCTGCCTTCTCTTTTTCTTTTCCTTTTTTTTTCTCCCCCCCCCCTTTTTTTTTTTATTCTTTATTTTATTGTTGTTTTGCCCCTACTGAGCACCTTTCAACAAGTGCCCGGCTCCCAGCTGCTGCTGCTGGCCCTGCTCCAAGGCTGGGGCTGGGAAGTCCTGCTGGCTCCCTGCCACCGTGGAGAGCACGGCCACAGGGCTCCTGCTCCCAATCTGGAGGGCAGTCGTCAAATGTTTCTCCCTGCCAGGAGCTTGTGTGGGTGTTTGGGGACCTCCTCCCTGAGCCTCTCAGGAGCACTGGGCAGGACGAGCCGCAGGGATGCTGCAACCATCATCATCCAGTGGTGCCTGACACGGGGCTGAGGCTCTGCTGGGGGTTTTATCCCTCCTGATGGCACTGCTGCTGGGAGAGGATGGGGTACAGGGAGCAGGAGTTGGCTCCTGAATGCCTGGCATGAGAGGCTGTGGGCAGGAGATTCCCTCCGCAACCCAAACTGGTGGGATGGACTCAGGAAGAGCCTCGTGGGCCGATGGGGAGGCTGGGGGGCTCCTGGAGGGGCCTGGCTTGGAGCAGACTCCCAAACACTGCCTGTCCCAAAGCCTGTCCCCTCTGGAGCTGGTGTGGGGATGAGGAGAGGTGGGAAGAGAGGACTCACGTTTCAGGAAGCGGTTCCGGACCCATTTGTTCTGCCTCCGGGCATATCTCTTGGTCACCTGCTTGAGCGCCTGGATCCCTTTGGAACACAGGGATTGAACAAAAGGAAAAAAAAACCCCAAAGGTCAGTGAGAAGAGGCTGTCGGCTCCAGGGGAGGGGAATCGCACAGGAGAGAATTCTGTGCTGGGTGGCATGTTCCATGAGAATGGAATCCCATTCATAATTCCATGAGAATTATTTTTCCTGTCAGGTCTGTGCCTGCACTGAGGAGAGGCCGAGCCCTGACACACAGTGGAGGGGCAGTGGCAGTGTGGAAAGGCTGGACAAGGTACCCCAAATATCCCTGAATAAAGAGTGCCTGGAAAGACCCCAAACCCTCCACCCTGAAGCTTTCAGCAGGTAGGACAACCTGGCCAAGTGCTGCACTGCTCTCATAATGCCCCATTCTCTGCACAAACGGAGCCCAGGACTGCTCACCCCATCCTTCAGAGGATGATTTTCCACTGTACAACTGCTCAATATTCAGTACCCGCCTTATCAAATCCCTCCTAATAGTCTCCTGAGCAGACACAACAAGCTCCTTCTGCATCAGACTTGTTTTCAAGCCTTTTATCATTTCTGTGGCTTCTTCAGTCTCCACCTCCACACTGAACCCTCCTTGGCACAGAGGGACATTCCCTGGGCCCTCCTGTGCTCCCCTCCGACATCAGTCCAGACATTCCAGAATGGAACACACCACCAAAGGCTGCATCCCTGCTGCCCGACCCCCACACTCCCTGTTCACCACAGCGCTGCTGAAACGCTCAGTTCTGCTTCATTCCTCCTTTCCAGCCCTGCTCTCCGCAGCATTCACACCCCAGGTGTGACCTGCTCCAGATCCCAAGCCACGCTGTGCCCTGTACATCTTGACACGAGGCCTGAGGGGAGGGAGTGGCTGCTCTGGCTGCGCTCAGAGATGCTCTCCAAGCACTGGAAAAATGAATCCCTGCCCCTCTGGGCTGGCAGAAGCGGGAAATGAAGAGAGAGAAAGATGCAGCTGGGGCTGTGAACGTGGTTTAGACCAGCTCGTGGTGTCGCCGGGAGCCGTGTGGGGCACACAGGGTGCTCCTCCCACCTTTTTCCAGCAGCAGGGCACTGGTCTCCGGTGAGCAACTCCCTTCACTGACGAGGTACTCGTGGAACTCCTTGAAGCCAATGGACTGGAAGATGCCGTGCTGGTAATCCTGCCTGAGGAACCAAAGGGTCACAGCCATCTCCTGTGGAACAGTGGGAGACCCCAGAGGGAGGAGCAGAGAGGATCTGGCTGCTCACCCACCGGTTCTCTGCCACCTTCTCCCGGTTGTAGCGGCGGTGGAAGTCCCGCAGCTCCTCCAGCAGCCCTGCGGCCACCATGTCATCCACCCTCTGCTCCAGCCGTGCATCCAGGGCTGCGGGAGGAGAGAGGGACACGCTGAGCCGCGGGAGCCGTGCCCTCGGGGGGCTGCACAGCCCGCCAGGACATGAGTCAGCACTGCCAGGCTGCTGCTCCACCTGAGGAAGGCAGAGCCCTGGCGGGTCAGGGGAGTTCTCTGTCACGCCCACTGATGCCAGAGGAACTGCTGCCTTCTCCAGGGAGGAGGGCTGGGGCAGGAGCGGGGATGAGCCCTTCCTCAGGCAGCCAGGAGCCTGCTCTCACCTGCCTGGTCTGCGTGGAGCCACAGGATGCAGGAATGTGGGTATTGCAGGGGCCCACCTAAGGGTCCCCCACCTTCCTCCTCCTGCTGCTGGTGCAGGATTTCACTGTGGGGGATCCCTGTCTCTTCAAACACTTGGAGGCTCCTGGAAGCACAGACACACGGAGCTCAGAGGCTGGGTGAGAAGGAGCTTTCCCATTGCCCCAGCAGCCCCGGGGGGCTCCAGCACAGGGCACCGCAGATGCTCGCCAAGATCCCAACCCTCTCATGTGGGGGGAGGGCAGGTCCCAGCCCCCTTCCCATGCACACCCAGGTCCTGGGGGTGCAGCGCTGGCACCCAAGGAGCCCAGAGCACAGCCACCCACTCCTGCTTGGCACCGGGACAAGCCCTGCAGGGGACGGGGATCTGGCTCCAGCCCTGCCCTTTCCAGCCAGGCAGGGCTGCAGGGAAGGGACCAGCGCTGCGATGCTGCTGTGGAGCTTCAGCACCAGCCCAGCCCAGCCCAGGGAGGTGCAGGAGCCGTGCCGGTGCCCAACCCTCCATCCCCCTGCACCGTGTGAATGGGGTGGGTGGTGTTCTGCTCCCCGGGGCCAGGGCTCGGCTGGGCCGGAGCAGCAAGCCCGGTCTTGCTGCCGTGCCCTTCCCACAGAGCTCAGCTATGTTACCCAGCCAGCAGGGCAGCTTGCTCTTTAAATAGCTCCAGACAAACCCTTGCTGCTGCTGGGGCACGGAGCGGGAGCGGCTCCAGAGCACAGCCTGGGACCCCAGAGGCAGCTCAGGCTGGGGCTGCGTGGCCAAAGGGCTCAGATCCCAGCACCAGAGCTCCAAGCACCAGCTAAGAACCCAGGAGCAGCCGCCTGGGGTGGGAATGCCCATCCTGCCGTGCTCCCAGGCACGCAATTCCCTGGGAAAGGGGTGCTGTGCCCTGGCACCTCCTGCCCCTGGCACGTTGAGCTCACCTGGCCACTTTGCGCTTGTCGTGGGGGTGCAGCTTGGCTGCCATCTCCGGGTCCACCTGGCTCAGGCGCCGGTGGAGCTCAGCACTGTCCAGCTGCTCCAGCTCCACTTTCCTGTCGCTGGCCGGCCTGGGGGCAGTGCTGGCCTTCTCCTGTGGGGCACGGGACAGCCCTGAACCAAACCCTGTGCAAGGCCAGCGTAAAAGCAACAAGATCCATCCCCGAGCCACGGGGTGAAGGAGGGGCTTTAGGTTCTCCTTGTGCTGCTCTAGCAGGGACAGCACCAGGCCCAGTTGCAGGGAGTCTGCCCTAAACACGGGATTATTCCCCCTTTCCCAAAGGGATTCACAGCCCTCCCCACAGTACCTTGGTGTTGATAAGGACCTTCCAGAGCAGGGACTCGATGTAGTAGTTGGTACCTCCCACAACAATGGGGATCTTGTCCCGGGCAAAGATATCTTCAATGTGGCAGAGTCAGGGAGCGTAAGCAGAGATGCAGAATAAGGGGGGAGGGCTGTGGGGAGCAACAGCCTGGGGTTCAGATCCCACTCTCCATCCTCAGGGAGCCAGAGAGGCTGCAGGACAGGGTTAGAGGTGTCCCTCACCTCTCATTATCCTCTGTCACCTCTGCCAGCCACCACCTCAAAAACCTCAAAACTCAGGGACACCTCAGGACTGCCAGGGAGGGCAACAGCCAGCACAGATCTTCCCTGGGCTGTCCTGAGCTGGGTAAAAGAAGCCCCAAGCCCCTCTCACCAGCAGAATCCCCTGAAACAACAGTTAGTTGGGATGTGGAGAGCCCAAACATTGATCCCTCTGGCCGGGGAAGGGGGAAGCCCATTCCTGCTCAGCCAGCACGGAAGGATATCAGAGGCACGGCTTTGTCCCTGAAATCCACCACGGTGTAGTTGGAGACAAGGGGATCCACAAAGCTGATCATGTGGTGTCTGCAGAGACGCTGCTCCTGCGGGGAAACCTTGTTGGTGATGATGTCCAAGCCCTTGTACACCTGGGGAAGAGAAGAGCCCATCCTTCACCTCTGTGCACTGACCACTGCTGCTTCCCCCAGGCACGGCCTGTCCCAGCCACCCCTGCTGGTCTCTGGAGACAGGGGACACATCAGGGACACAGCAGGGGCACGTGCCACGTCCAGGCAGGGCAGCAGGAATCCTGCCAACGCCTGCTCCTTCCAGGGCCGAGCTGCCTCTCTCTGGTGTTTGTTCCTGCCCACAGGAGATGAACCGTTGAGTCCAACCGCTCGTGACTGCTTTCCTGGTTCAACAGAACCCTGCAATTAGGGGTGGGAGGGCTGATTGAATGATCAGAGGGTAAAGTCAGAGCCTGGGCAGCGTCACCAGCCCAGCATGGAGCTCCCAAATGAGGGTCTCCAAGCTTCCACCTCCTCTGCTGCTGCTGCTGCAGCGAAAAGGAAATGTCTGGCTGTTCTCCAGACATTTCCAACACAGCACAGAGGCTAGTGTGGGACAAGGATCACTGCTTCCTGTAGCACAGAGAGATCCCTGTGGATGCAACACACGACTCCATGGAGCCTCCTGAACACACACAAACAATCTCAGTTCATGCACATCTTAAAAGCCTGAGGTGCTGCCTGCTCTCCCTGGGCCTCATGGATTCGGTGATCCCAGGGGAATGAGGCACTGTCCTGGCCAAGGCACCAGGTGAGCACACCCAGCAGCATCTCACACGTCTTCAGCTTCAAGTTTGGGATACGCAACCGGAG
Source organism: Vireo altiloquus (assembly GCA_013396875.1). NCBI lineage: Eukaryota > Metazoa > Chordata > Aves > Passeriformes > Vireonidae > Vireo > Vireo altiloquus. The sequence goes on from VZRF01012567.1 coordinate 261,197, forward strand.
AGAGCACTGCTGAGAGATGCTGGCCCTCAGCTGAGAGCAGAGCGGGGAGAAAAGCCACCCAAACCAACCCCTCGGCAGCATTCCTGGGAAAGAGCCAAGGCAAGCTGGATCCCAGCAGAGGCACCAAATCCACCCTCCGGGCTGTGTAAAGCACCAGCCACAGCCCAGCATGGAGATCCAGGCGCTGCAAGGGCTGGAGCTACCTCAGCTTTGTGTTGCATCAGCAGAGCCCTTCCTGATGGGAGCAGATTCCAGCCAGGAGAAGGGAGGAAAGCTCCTCACCCTGCTCCCCACCACAGGCAAGCACAATCCTCCTCAGCTGGCAGCTCACAGTGGGAGACACAAAGCCTCTCCGTCCAGCCCAGCTTTGTGGCAAAAGAGGTGCTTTGGAAGGGGATGTGTTTAGTTCTCAGAGCCTTCCTGCTTAAGAGAAGTCTCCCAGCATGGGATAAACCGGGATGATGGGGAAAAGGACTGGAAATGGCTGTACTCATTTCCTCCTCCATCCCCCCCTAGAAACCACCCCAGCCAGACTCCAAGAAATGAATTTCCCCTTAATCCCCTCTGAGAAGCTGCCGAGCCTCCGGCTGCAGCGCGACCTCCACCCACTGCTCCCCCGGTGCCAGACAGAAGGACAAGGTGACACAGAGGTGACCCACGGGCACCAGGCACGCAGAGGCAGCAAGGGACGCTGCGAGGTCAGTGGAGCAGGGAAGCCCAAGCCTTGCCTGGAGCAGTCATGCGAGCTGCCAGAGCTGCCGGAGCGGCTGAACCAGCTCCGCTCCCATCTTGCTTCACTCTGGCACTTGGAGCCGGGAGGGCCAGGCCTGGCTCCTGCTCCCATCCCAAAAGGCTGGCCTGGGGGGGCAGGAAGCGAGGAGGAGAGGGAGGGCAACCAAAGCCTGCAGAAAGCCAGCTGCCCCAGGGGATGGTGAGCAGGCAGGACAGGCCCATGGGCAGCTCTGCCAACATGCCCCGTGGCTGCGGGCAGCCTATTGATCCCCGAGCTCAGCAGCTCCGTTCAACACAGGGCTCCAGTCGGCACTGAAAGCCTTTGAATTCAGTGAGCTTTGGCTCCCTGCCCGCTCTCCCCATTTCGAACCCTCCGGCTCCTCCAATTCCCACTGCCTTCCTGAAATCACAGCGAGCACAGAGGGCTGAGGGGCGGCTCGGAGTCAGCCAGCAGCTCCCAGTGCCCTGCAGAGGCACATCCAGGATACACAGCTCAGGCCGCTATCCCCGGGTTCTCCGGGAGATTAAACACCAAGAGCCTCCCGGAATATCTGGCAACAAGGGCAGGAATGCAGTGTCAGTGTGTGGGCTGGGAGGAAACAAAGGCAGCCTTTTACACACAGGCAGCAAAGCCCGGAGAAGGTTTCCACCAGCTGGCTGTCGGCAGGGCCTCGCACCGAGACGTCCTCCTGACACTCATTTCTATTTTCAGCCAGCGGCTCAGATAAGCCTTTGTTGCTTTCTAAGGCCCCAAAACAGATTAGTGGCAGCCTGGAGCAGCCAGGCTCCGAGACACGGAGAGCAAGCCAGCACTAAAGATGCTTAGCCTTGACGGCGTCCTCCCACCTCTGCGCTGAGCCCCCGCACTGGGCTGGAAGGTCAGCGCTGCCCCTTCAGTGGGGAAGCTGAGGCAGGACAAACACCCTGATTTTCAGGATCTGCAGCCTGGGAAGGGCAGAGTGTCCCAAAATTTTGCCCTGACACCAGTTCCATGCGTGAGCCAAACTCTGTCACCGTCAGGGGGAAAGCACTGTCCTCGCCCTGAGTGCAGGGAGTGTAGAAGGTGACACGACAGATCCCAGACACATCCAAGCCATCCATGGCCGGGAAAACATCAGGATTTTCCTGGGGCCATGATGGAGAGGGACATGGAGAACCCAAACCAAGCAAGGGTAGGAGAGCACAATTGACTCCCCGCCCTGATCCCTGCCCTGAATACGATGTCAGCAAAGGCTCTGGAGATGTCCTGACTCCACAAACTGGCAAATGTGTGCTACAGCAACCTCTGGAGAAGGACTGCATCACCACTTCCAAGGGAGAGAGCCAGAAGGGACAGTGGGACCCAGAAAGGATCATGAGTGGATGGGGCCCTCACCAAGCTGGCACGAGGATGGCAGCATGTCCACTGCCAGGCATGAAGAAACAGGACTGGTTTCACCCTGCCTGGCTCTCCAAGGAATTACTTACTCCTCAACAAAACTCACTGGGGTAACAAACAGCAACAGAAAGGACAAAAAGAAAGATTAAGAGGCCAGCAGATTAACCAGAGCTCCTGAGCTGCAAGAAGGCAGCAGCTAAGTCTGTAATTCAAGCACAGCGACTCAGAGCCATGACGAAAACACCCTGGAGATGGATAGAGGGGTGCCTGTGTGTGGGAACAGGTGGGCTCGGGGCTCCCCAGCCCCTTCCCCAGCCTGGCTCCCGCTCCAGCAGCTGCCCAAAACACTGCCAGCATTTGTCAGAGCCGCTCGGAGCCCGGCGATGAATGCACAGAGGGGGCCAAGGGCGACACGGTCGCCGGCAGCTGTCAGTCCCGAATGAGCGATGGGATTGCCAAACAACGCCGGCATGGCTCCCGCAAGGACAGCAGGGCCAGCCCCGCGTGGCAGGGGGGACACGCCGCGGGAACAAAGCCGGCGAGAAAGCAGCCCCGGCCGGGGGACACCGGGGGTCAGCGGAGCGTGGCGGGGGCCGTGGCGGGGGCCGTGGCAGGGGCCATCGCTCCCCCGCCTCGCCGGCACGCTGCGTTACGGGATAAAGCAGCCGAGCTGCTCGGCCCTGGCTCCACAGTCACGCTAGAACAAGATTAAAAGGAAAGCAGGACAAGAGGCACTCGGATGCCATTGGGCGCCCGCAGCAGGGTCCTCCCCGCGCCCGCATTCCCATAGTGCGGCCTGGAAAGAAGCGGAGCGCGAAGGGCGAAGCGCGAAACGTCCACCGGGAATTTGCGGCGTGCCAGGAGGCTCCGAAGGCGCCTGCAGAGCTCGGGGCGCAGCAGGAGCCTTGTGGCCATGGCATCGTTCGAGCCAGCAGCCACTTCCCCGAAATTAAAGATGGGCAAAGCTCCCGCGCTTCACATTTTGCCCTCTCAGGATTTCAGTTCAGCTCACACCTTGAACCCTCTCTCCGCAAGGGGAACATTCCACAAAATTGCTTTCTGATTGCCTGCCCCAAATTCGGGAGACTGAGTTTTTAAATTTAGCTCACTGGGACACAAAGAGTGACCAGCATGAGCAGGAAACAGGGAGGTGAGCACAGGACTGCGGGAGTTGATCTCTGAGCAGCACAAAGGGAACTGCTGGCAGAAAACACCTTTTTACACAGAATAATAAATACATTTAATATTAAACTTGATGGAAAGTTCAGGTGCTACAGGAAGGGAACAGTGAAAGTGTGGATCAGTAAGGAAAATATTTTGCTAAACAACAAAATTGTTATTCTTGTGGTGGCTGCCATGTCCATCCTGTGACAAAGCTCTTGCAGCTAGCTGAACAAAATTAAGATCAAAAAAATGAGGTTTGGCTCCTCAGTGTTGACTCATTCCAACCACACAACTGATATATTCCACACTGCTGCTTGCAGTGAGAGATGGGACCACAGACACTGTCGCTGGCAGGTAGAAAATATAATTTTTAACATTCTTTCCCAAATCTCTTAGTGTCCCTTTGCTGATGTCAAAGGATTCCATCCTGGGTGTTGCTCACTACCAAGTAACTCCAGCTGCTGCCTCCCCTTACTTAACCCTTTACACCTCCGTGTAGCTTCTGGTGGCTCGAAATTAAAACACCTTCGCTCCGGTTTCATTCCAAAAGGTGAATTTATTGGGGATGAGGGGCTTGAACAAACACTTTGAACAAGCTCTGCAGTTTTGGTTGCGCCGCCGTGTTCAGAGCACCATCCCCAAGAGCGGGAGGGGACACAGAGACACTGCTCACACGAGCCAAACAACTGCCCAGTGGGACAGGCGCTGGGACTGGGGAACTGGGGACAGCACAAGGGCACAGGGACAGGAACACTGGAGCTGGAACAGGGACACCAGGACAGGGGCACCAGGCCCAGGGCAGGGACACCCGGGAGCGCTTTAAACGGGCAGGATCCATCCCCCGGCAGGCACCCGGAACCGGAGGGAACCGGCCCGGAGCTTCCGGGGCTGAGCTTCTCCAGGCCCCGACCGGGCCCCGCTGCCCCTCCAGGCCCAGCCCGGACTTTCCCCGGTACAGCCCAGGCCGCCCCGGTGCAGCCCAAGAAGGCCCCGGTACAGCTCGGACCTCCCCCGGAAAAGCTCGGACCTTCTCCGGTACAGTTCGGACCTTCGGTACAGCTCAGACCGCTCCCCGCACAGCTCAGACCGCTCCCGGTACAGCCCAGGCCGCCCTCGGTGCAGGCCGAGCCGCCTCCCAACACCCCGGCCCAGGCCCAGGCCCCGGCGGGGCTGCGGGCGCGGCTCCTCCCCGGCCCAGGCCCTGCCGCGGCCTCCCCNGACGGGGGCGGGCCGGGGCCGGGGCCGGTGCCGCCCGCGGGGAGGACGGGGCCGGGCCCCGAGCATCGTGTGCCCCTGCCCGCCGGCGCTCCGCTCCCCAGCCCGGGCCCCCTCCGTGCTCCTGGGTGTCCCTCCCGCCGTGCCCCCGTTTCCCAGAGCCAGCCCGGTCCCCTCCCCGTGTCCCGGGTGCCCGAACCC